>JAVDBV010048624.1:0-37326 GCA_032619315.1 Piper longum | reverse complement strand
ACTATGGCTGTTTGTAAACTCATTCATTGTTTCCACTGTTTTCTGAAATTGAGTTCTCTTGTTTTTTATCTATGACTTTGGAATTTGATGTGTTAATTGGGGACTGGTGCAACTATGAATGATTGCAGGTGGAGATGATGAAGGCTGTGAGTTTTATGTATGTTCGTCCTCCTGGTTACAATGCTGAAAGTGCAAAAGCTGCTGACCTTGAAGACGAAAGAAAAAAAGAAGAGAACTTGACGGTCGAGGATAAGCCTCCTGATGATGCTTCCACTTCCATGTACACAGCTTGATAATGCAATTGTCGGCTCTTTGTTTTTTTTTAGTTGGTTTGTTATTTATTTGTTTGCCAGTTTAGGGTGGCAGTATGTCATAGCCTTTTATTTCTTCTTCGTTGAGGTTTAGATGGCTCTACAGTTTGCTTGAGATAACATCAGGATATACGAATTTTGTAGGCTTGGAGTTGTCAATCAAAAGAATGCAAATGATGAGAAGAAGAAGGGTAGGCCAACAGATGTGTTTGGCCGAGCTTTGCCTACAGAACAAGAATTTGAAGTACTAAAAAATGCACCACGGTATAAATGGGTTTTACCATTGTTCTTTCAAATTTTTTGTCCTATTGCTGAAGTCTGATCTACTTAAGAAGAAATTGTATGATTAATTAATGTAAATTGGGTGCCTTGTTCTTGGGCATCGGCATATGGCTTTTACTTACTACTGTGGTGCTAGTGTAGAGGGGCCATCCACCCCGAACTGCACCAAGATGACCATCTATCTTATCTGGGGTAAAACCATTTTGATTTGCATGAGTTTGAAGGACTCGCCAGTTGTTAAAGAAGGCATCAAGGGGAAGGTAATGATAAGAAGCGAACTCCCTAATCAAAGAGATTCCTTGCTTTATCTCATCTGGCTGCCCCCTAGGTCAGAGTCCAACTGTGGATCAACTCCCACTCACAATTCATGCGTGCTGAGTGCATTGCGTGGCTGTTAGCATTTGCTACATAATTTAGTGTCATTGTTGTTAAGTTATATTATGCAAGATAAAGTATGATGAAACTGTTCTTCGTTTGATGGTTGGAGAAAGTTTAGTGATCTTTTAGCATGAAATAAGCATTGTAAGATACTGTCTTGTAACCTATGTTGTTTTGGTAATATATCTAACATGCAGATTGGATACTGGCATGCCAGCTCGCGTGAAACCTTTTGGTGTAGAGGTTCGGAATGTGAAATGTGTTAGATGCTCCATGTATGGCCACCAAAGTGGGGATCGTGAATGCCCACTGAAAGATGCTATAACAGCAAATGAAGAGAATCGTTTAAAAAGAGATGATCCTTTGACTGCTATAGTTGCACAAACAGATCCAGGAGAGGTGACTTTTCTTAATCAGTCATGTATAAATGCTGACTTGCTAGAGTAATTTTTTCCGTAACATAGAATGACACCTTAAATTGCAAGAAGAGCATATGAGTTACTGCACTTTTTATTGCTTTTTAACTTTCTTGTCAGTTATTTCATACAATTTGCACTTGTTGTATCTTTCTAGTGACAATGGAACATGATGGATTTTATAGACTGATATTTGTTGTTTACCAGCCATTGAAGTGGGAACTGAAGCATAAACCAGGTATGAGCCCTCCTCGTGGTGGATTTAGACCAGATGATCCAAACCAGCAAATAGTAGCAGAAGACATTTTTGATGAATATGGAGGTACCTATTCAGTTCATTATGACAGACTATGTGCATTTCCTTTCCCCAGAATGACTTACTAGTTATTTTTTTAAATGCAATCAGGGTTCCTAAGTGGAGGTGGCATTCCTGATTTGCTAGCTGATTTCTCTGCAAGGAAATCATCCCGGAAACTTTCCAAGAAAAAGAGTAAACAAAAGGATAAATTGTCAAAATCAAAGCACGGCACTGATTATGTTGATAAAGAAATTCCTCTGGCGGATACTGACTCTGATGCTGAAAAAGAAAAGAAAAGATTAAAGAGGAAGGGAAAGAACAAGTATTCTTTGAATTTGAGTGTGTCATATCACTCCGATTCAGAAGGCAAAAGGAGGCAGAGGAGAAAGGAAAAACATTGTCGATATCGGCAGAAAAGGTATTCTAGTTCATCAGATCATTCTTCTGAAGATGAAAGAACAAAAAAGAAGAGGAGAGGAAAGACCTCCCGGCATGTTCATGATACCATATCAGATGATTCTAGTTATGATCATAGGCATGGACGGAGCAAACACAGTTGATCATTTCAATGTCCAGTGCGCGTTCAACTTTAGTCAGTGTTGTTCCTGTGCCGAAAAGCAGGTGCAATTTGGCCTTCAAGGATCTATGCTTGAAGATGCTGCCACAGGTTTTCAAGTTCCTTATTTATGCCGACAAGAGTGGTGAGTTATTGGAATTTAAGGTGCGAATAGCAAGCAATGACAAGATAGTGCTGATTGATCATGTAAGTGTTTCTGGCTAGCGTACATCAACATGCCATGTGCTTGTTCAAGCATTGTTTCCCAAGTATATGCCATAGGCTCATGATGTTTCTTCAGATGATAATGATAAATCCTGTTGATTTCCGACAGTTAATCCCACTTGAAGTAATTATCTTATTCCTAATTTTTCATATGGAAATCCTGGGAAGCATCATTAGACGGTGTTATAACTACTAACCTGGGTATTAATGGCTTGATCTGGCTTGACATTCACTCAAGTTGGCAAGCAAATTTTTTGTTATAACAATCTACCGAAGAAAAAATGAGCCATTTTGTTTCTAAAATAGAAATTCAGCATTGATGATTTTTTTAAAAAAAGGAGCACAAATGACTAAACAGAGGCTTCAATTATTAAAACAGTTTGTAATCTTTCAAAACTATAAATAAATGAATAAAAACAGCCTATTTGTAATCGGGCGGGAATGCTAAAATTTCCCGCGCTTCTTTTCTTCTTCTTCGCACTTCTTTCCGGGGCGAAAGCGTTGTTCCCGGGATCAAAGAGAAGAGACGATGATACAGGTCAAATGTGGTAACGGAGGCGGCGATTGCCGTGAATGGGCGATCCTGGAGCTGCAGGACGTAGTTGAGGCTCAATCCAGCATCGCCGATCGTCTCCAAGGCCTCGAGATTGGCCGCCTCTGTCACACTTACTCTCCGGTTTGCCTCTTTCTTGATTGTTTCTCAAATTTTGGGGCGCAGCATGATGATATACAAGGAGGGTTTTGAAGCTAGGGAAGATTAACTAATTTGATGTTTCTAAACCAACCCAGAGATGTAATAATGGCAGTGTGGGTTTCTTTTCATGATCAGGCTTGAAATTTGGATGATGGCTATTGTTTTTTCTCAGGGAAGCTACACATTTACGGTTGGGTACCATGAACTATCCGGGAAGAAGATCGCTGTTAAGAAGCCATTGTTAGTTTTGCAGAAGAAGAGGTTTTCCAACCCAGATGCTCCCAATTCTTCAACGGCAGAGCTGGAGATCATTGGAATCATCCGCCAAGATCCTTTCGATACCAGGCCTAAAGCGTTGTTTTCAAGTTAGTAGTTTTACCTTCCAAATTACCACCTGATCCTGGGGATTTGGCTAATAGGTGACTGTCGTTCGGAGCTGTTTCTGATGACTTCCAAATCAAAATGTCCGCTGTCACTCACCTACTGTCTTACGTCGAAATTAGCTCAAAAAGTCGAGTTTACACAATAAGGGGTGAGTGGTGAAACTGTGAATCAGATTGACACTCTTAAAGTAGATTTAGTGTATTAATAGTATTTAATTGTAAATCTACTATAAATCAAAATGATTTAGTATAAATCAAAGTTACACTTGTTAATGAATTACTTGTTTGTTCAAGTTCTTAAGACTTTCACGTTGTGCTGTATAGTTGCAATTCAGTTCTCTTCTTCCTTTGCAATTCAATCTGTACAAAAAAAATTTGAAACTTCCAAGATTGCATTATCTTTTTCTTTTGCACTATTCCATTTCATAACTATCCAGTTGCTTTCTCCCATGGGTTTTTGCCATAGGCATGATTTGTAAGGTTGTGAACTCTTTTTTTTTCCAAGCAAGTTGTTAACTCATTCTATCTTTATCCACATTCTGGTATTTAACATTGCAGCTTGAGATCAGCATATTAACGTGGAAAGCTTCCACCTTTGGAGCTCTCGTTTCCCTTCTACGAAACTCCAACCAGTTGGCTTGACGTCGGCAGCTACAGTATCCTCGAAGGTACCACGTAACATTTCGCCTATCCCGAGACTTTACCATCCCCATCCTTGGCGCCTTGCCTTCCCCGTCTCCTCCGAAGACCTCTCCTTGGGTGATAACAGCAGGTACACGGGTGTTTTCCACCTTCTTCCCCTTCAGGTGCCTTGCCTTCCTCGTCTCCTCGGAAGACCTCTCCTTGAAGAACTCTCCTTAGGTGATCACAGCAGGTACATGGGTGTTACTAACGCCACCATCGTCGTCTCGCCTGTGGCCGCCTTCGCGTTGGCACGCTCATGGATGCCCCCGTCTCCTTTGGCTGAGGTAGGGAGTGCGAGGTCCGGTGTGAATCAGATTTGTCACCCTGAAAGGTCTGCAATCTGATTCACGCTTTTCCTTCTTAAACCTGTAAATGAAAGGTCTTTCAGTTTCACCGTATACGTTGGGTGTAAATACAATTCACACGTAAATTTACACGTTCACTAACTCGTTAATCTGAACTAAAAATTAGATTCAGTATATGTTAATCCATGTACCTTGAAATTGAGAATCTAATTTATGTTGTTAATGTAATTAATAATATGAATAATATTTTATAATTAATTTAACTGTAAATAAGATTTTACTTATTAGTGAGTTTAAATTATAAATTTAGTACAAATTCCTTTTTATCATTTAGGTCAAGAAGCCCTTATGTAAATAGCTGAGTTAGATGCTCAATTTGATTGACGGGAGTGTAAAATTTTTTGAAATAGTCCGTGAATCATATAATAATTACGTGAATATAATTCATTTTTTAAAAATTGATTTCACTAACCTATTAACGTAAATTTACACCTAAGATTTATATGTATAATTGAGATTGTCAATTTCACTAACTTTCTTAAATAATATTTATTAAATTATAAAAGTAATTATGCGTGCAAGTCCAAAAGACACTCCCACAAACGACCATTCAAGTAAGGATGTAAACAAGTTAAGTTGGCTTGCAAGTTTTTTACGTTCGGTTCAATTTGGTTTGAATTCGTGTTTGTTAATTTTATATTTGAAAAAATATTCGGTTCAAAATGAATAGCTCGTTAAACAACAAATAGAGCTTAAGTTAAAGAGCATTTAGTTCGGCTTAATTTGAAACTCGAGCTTAATGTGTTCAAATTCAAAAAATATTCGGTTCGATTCAGTTCATTAATATCATTGAGGTCACATTAAACTTATATGGTATTGGAAAGAAAATTTTAATCTTATATAAGTCGAGCATGAGTCAAACACAAATATTTACTCGGCTTAAAATCGGCTCGGCTTGATTCGACCCAAATATGAGTTAAGCTTAAACACTGAATTTTGGACGAGCTCGGTTTAACCTATAATACATCAAAGTTCGTCAAGTACTCAAATAATTTCAAACATGTTTGTTAAAAATTAAGTCGAATTTAAAAACATTTATGCTCGGTTTGGCTCGGCTCGTTTACACCCTACATTCAAGTGTCCGTTCCATGTTTACATAGAGTTTGGGGAACCCTTTCTACAAAGCCAAATTTAAAAAAACCACAAGAGAAGACCAGAAACTACAGACAACAGTGGTCACTCATAATCTTGGGCGTTGCCACGGGTGTCTACTTCTTACCTTGGTCAAGTCCAGAAACTCAAAACTTCGGCAAAGGTTGCGGCAATAAAAGCAGCTGGTGTGTAGGTATGCAGCTAGAAAACTTCAACGGGCGTGTAGGGGTGTAAATAAGTCAAGCTGACTTGTAACTTTTTTATGTTCGGCTCGATTCGGCTTGAACTTGTGCTCATTAATTTTATGCTTCGAAACGGATAGCTCGTTAAACAACTAACAGAACTTGAGCTAAAGAATGTTTGGCTCGGCTTGGCTCAAAATTTAAGTTCAATGTGTTCAAATTCGAAAAAATATTGGGTTCAATTCAGCTCGTCAATACTATTGAAGTTACATTGAACTTATATAGTGTTGGAAAGAAAATTTCGATTATATATAAGTCGAGCACGGCCCAAGAATAAACCTTCACTTGGCTTGAAAATATAGCAAGCCAAATACGAGCAAAATTAAAACACCATGAATTTTAAACGAGCTTGACTCGACTCATAATACATTAAAACTCGTTAAATATTCAAACAAGCTTAAATATACTTGTAAAAAATCAAGCTAAATTTAAAAATATCCATGTTCTGCTTGGCTCAACTCATTTACACCCTTAATTGAGAGTCAAGTCACCTCGCCTTTCCCCCGTCCACCGTTACTTTTGTGCTAAGTCCCTCTTTATTTTGCATCTACTTCTCAGGGTTTGTTACATCCTCAAGGTTGTTTCCCAGCCACACGACCCGATCTCCGGACAGGTACCATGATTTCTTTCTTTAACCTTGCCTACAGCGGGGAGGGTCACGGCTTTTACGCTTATGAGTTTTATTTGCTACCTATTTCGTCCTTTTCCATTCCTCGTTAGATTCACCCTTTCTGAGACCGTTCAACTCAACACTAGTTGGATTCCTCTCCTGGTTCAACTTGTTTACCACAACAGTCGGCATGTTCTGATCCAAGGATTCATTGGTGTTTGATTCAATTTTCTTGGCATCTGAAGTGTTAAAACAGGGCCATACATGTGTATCACTTATAGGCTGCTAGTTTGTCATCAAATATATCACATTACGATAAGCTAAGCTACTTGGTTTGACAGATGCCTGACCTTCAATTGCCACAATCCTCAAATTTGGGCTTAAAAGAAAATCAAGATTATAATTTGTTTTTTTTTTCCAATTGTTTAATATACATTCCTAAGAGGAGCAGCCTGTTTGTAACTCATTCATAAAACTTCTCCTGCCTCCAAATCCCATATAGCATATATATATATATATATATACACAGAGATGCTACTATGTGCTGCATCAAATGCAGCGCATAGCAGCTTATTTAATTGTAGCTAACGGCTCACAATCATTTTACCCCCCCTCGCAGCTGCCCGACGCCACCCATTCCCGTCACCCGCGCCTTCTCCATGGCCGCCCCTCGCCCTCCCAACCTGGGGCCAACCGGCTTCCCCTACCACCGCCGGTCTCCCCCCGCCACCGCCGCCTCCCCTCGCCAAACATCGGCCTCCTAGCCCCCGCCACCCGCTCGCTGCTGCCCCTTGCCCTCCCAACCCGCCACCATAGGCCTCCCCCCACCACCGCCAGCCTCCCCCCGCCCCGGGACATCCTCTGCCGGAGCCCCCACCTGCCACCCACTCCCCTCAGGCTGCCGTGGGCAGTCGTGGATGCCCCCTTCCCCCGTCTGGCGGGGGTTGGGGGAGGGGGGGCAGGCACGGCCAGACGAGTTGGGGAGAAGGGGCATCTGCGGCTGGCCGGGCAGGGGAGGGGGTGGCCAGAAATGCCAGTGGCGGCCGGCACGGCCATTCTGCGGCTGCCAGCTTCATTGCCTGAGGATTAGATCATATCAAATTTTAATTTTTTTTTTAAATCAATAGATCTGGGCCATCCATATAATCGGACTACTTAGATGAAAGTGTGGGGCAAGAAATTTTTCTTGCCCATGGCGCACCTAAGCGGAACCACAAAGATATGCAGTTTCTATCTGCAGTTTCTATCTACGGCTACCTAAGGTTAGAAGTTAATACTTACCATTAGCATGATTGGAAGGGGGATCATGAGCCAATCCTGACGAGTTATTGCTTGATATTTGTACCTCAAAAAGAGACCGACGTGCTCTTGAAGGCCTTAGATAATCTGAATCAATACTAGCTGGCTGCGTAGGTGAAACGTGAACAGAACAATTAATTTTCCAAGCGGTTCATACATACAACAACCATTTGGAATATGATTATGAAGTATCTATGTTAAACTCTAAGCAAACTTCTGATGAAGACAAGAGGAAAGCCCAATTTAATCTTCAAAATCATAGGAATCAGATAAAGGTTTAGAATTCTAATTAACTTCATTATTTACCACACTTATTATTAGAAGACATATTTATTTCACATAAGAAGGCATTTATATAGTTTGTAATTTCTTTGAATTTGGTAATAGCTGGTCGAGATGTTTCCTTTAGTTAATCGCATATTAAAAGTCCATGGGAATTGAAATAAGCTCAACAAAAGGATAAAGATAGAGAATTTTACCTTTTTCATCGACTGTTTTCTTGTAGCATCTATTGCTGCCTTCTTTGCTATCAATGTGGTTCTACACTTAAGCCAAGGATTTGAACTTGTAGCCAGTAGAAGGATCAATATAGTACTGAAAAAAAAAGATACTCTACTGAATAATTATGCTAATTGAATATAAGCTCCAATCAGACAGTCATCTCATTAGTTCAAACACAACAACATTTACTGCAGTCACTCTAAACAAGAGAAAGAGGGGTTAAATATAGAAACCTTGTCTTTGCGTCCGTAGTTTTAATCTCTGTTATCCACTCCTTAGGCAACCATTCATTTGATTCCTTTCGCAGAACAAACTGCTGATGTAATATGAAAGCGAGATTATGACCATAGCAAAAAAATGCATAATTTAGCCACAACTTACAGTTCTGTTTGCATTTGGTGCAGAAAGAGCCTTCTCCCCAGGAATTTGTATGGAAATCTCAGGACTTAAAGCCCTAATGTATCTTAAGACTTCATTCTTAGAACGAAATCTTTGCCCATTCTCAGGATTTGAATAGTAGTGCAATGCGGATTAGAATGATTTAGATCACACAAAGAACCAGAAGAAATTGCACTGAAAAATAACCAAATCATATGAGATGATTGTCTCATCAATATAGTAAAGATCAATCTAAGATTACTAACATACAAACGACAGCAAACACAACAACCTAGAACTCATTATCAAGCAAATTTCAGGAATGATAAGACACTCTTATAAAATTCATTATGGCTGATGGCAGGTGCATAATCTTAACGATTATATCACAAACTCAGAGGAAAATGAGAAACCTAAAATTTTCATCATTTCCAGGTGAGGAGTTTAAAACCTTGTCCTGACGACCGTCACGGTGAGTTTTGCTCTCTGTTATCCATCCCTCGGGCAACCATTCATCTGATTCTTTTCGCAGGCCAAGCTGTTGATGTAATACAAATGAGAGATAATGTCATGTAGGAAAAAAAACATCACATGGGCATACTATTCTTATTACATTCAGTGTAGAAAAAAGCCTTCTTCAGAGGATTGCATGTGCGCTTTCAGAACTCGAACCCTCTACATATCTTAGGACTTCATTCTTGTACAGGAATTTTCGCCCATCCAAAGGATTTGTACAATACTGTTAAGCAGATGACAATGAGAAGTAATCACATGAAAAATATTCCTCTATAAGTGATGGTTTAAAGGCAACTTAAAGCAGAATAAGAGTACCAAACGAATGTAACTTACTATGTTTCTCTAATCTGCCATGCAAGCACTCGACAACAATGGACCATATGACATTTTCCTAGAACTGTTCAACATGAACCAAAAGACGTAGTATGGACAGCAGTAAGAGCAACAACCTAGAGCTCATCACCCTGCTATAGGATATTAGCAAAACCACCCTTCTAAAAGAATGGTATCATGGCGTTCTTATTTAAAACGATTAACAGGCATCCTATAAATAGAAGACTCTTGATCATTGTCATTGCTCTCTGCGTGGTCTATGTATGTATAATACAAAGAACAATTACAGTGATATCCACATTACAAGCAGCCACAATCTGGCAGCGCATATGATAACAGGTAAACATGCCATCAACCTAGTATTATGGCTAGCAAACGAGAGAGTGGGCTGAACAAGGCTTTGCAAAACCGGCAAGATTTTACCTAGTAAAGTGTGAAGGCGAAGGAGACGGGAGAAGTGGCAAGATTAGAGACAGACCTTATCCCTTATCCCTCTGACCGGCACTTGAACCGCCCAACCTCGTGCTCACCACTATAGTCCATCCCGGCGGCGGCTCCTCCGTGGCCATGGATCCGAAAGACCCAACTTTTTCCAAGCGGGAACCTTTCTCCTCTATCGAGCTTTAGGACATGAAAAACTTTTGGAAACGCAACCCCCGTGGAGACGCACCGTTAATGATGGAGATCATTAATGGTGAGCCCATGGGCGTCTGCAGCAGCAGTCTCCGAGTCCCTCTAACGACATGGCATCCTCGGTCTTCGCAAAAGGCAAGTGCAACCTTCGTGACACTTCACCCGACACACGTCGGAGACAGGAAGGTCAAAACACTAAAAAGATCCAACTTTTTGTGTTTCTTCCTTGGATATTGTGAACAGGGTTCATGCCATGTTGGTAAAAGAAATGAGATTACTCCGTTGTCTATCTATCTCCATTTTGAATCATAAACCATGGCGTCGTTTGTTGAAAAAAAAAGATACTTTTGTTTCCGGGTAAAGTGTGGTTTTGTTTTTCCTGGCCGCCCATTCCCATCTCTGAAATCGTGCATTGCTTTGTGGATCCTTTCTCTTCCCGCACACGGCACAAGCCATTGCTCCATTGCACAACCCTGTCTGAATGCCTCTTTCAGGCATCTCTTCCCGGCCGCTGCTTCCATTCAGTCTTCAATCTTTCTTCCAAGGAAGGTTTCAACAGTAAGTTTTATGAGCAATTCTTCCGTTCTTTCTTTTTCATGTGGATTTCGATGGGAGAAGGTTTTGTCTTTTTGTATGACGATGGTTTGGTTTGGCTTGTTAACGAGTCTTAGGTGTCTATGGAGGAATGAAGCGAAAGGTTGGCTTTTGGTGGGCGAACCCCCGCCGGAAAATGGCTCCTCCGACGCATCATTCTGGAAGTGGGCCACAAGCAGCTTCTGGTTACGCAAGGACAAGGTTTGTTTGATACTTCCTTCGTCTCCTTCTCTAAATCGATTTTTCTTATCAATATATCGCTCTTATGATTGCGGTTCTCAATATTACTAATAGAATCTTGTAAATCTTGATGTTCAATTCTCGGTTGATTTTTGTTCAATATAACTGCATGTTTCAGTTTTGACTAAATGATTCCAGTTATTATATATTAGTACTAGGACGCTTGCAGCTTATTGTGAAATTTGTCGTTGTAGAAAAGTTGTGGAGCATATTTATCTGATTAAAGCCAGAGAAGATATTTCCGAGTATGAAGAAAAAGATATGTTAGATTACCTCTATTCTTTGCAATATCACATGATTGGCATCATTGCTATTTCATTGGGTGAGGCCTGATGTCTTCTTTTACTTTCTCTTTCAATTACTCTTTTTATTACATTTATTTATGATTGAATCCAGACCCTTGCGTGAAGCAAGAAACCGAAACAGAAACTAAGAATAATAGTTCGTCAGTTTTTAATCTCAAATCATGAATATTAGATGTTCTGGTTTTTCTTTAAAGAATTTTATTACTTTTTAACTTGTTCATTGAGAAATAAAAGAATTATGCGACCTGAAAAAGGATGTTGAATTCTCTCTCGTATGATAAACCACTGATGAATAAGTTGTAAATTTCCCAAATAGTTCATTTATTGTGGATTTGAATGACAAGAATCTATTTTTGTAACTCCTAAATCTGTCTCACTTTCGAAGAAAACCGGAATATTACGGGTCATTCGGTCAACTTGAACATAACCTAAATGGATCTACTCTCGGCATTTTAAGATGAAAGATAAATTTTGTCATACATGTATGAAATGTTCAGAATCTATTATGATTCTATGTGAATGACATGATTCATGCAATCACACTTAAAATTAACCAAGAATAAAAAACTTGATAAATCCTAAAACAAAACGGATAGAGTGTCCTTTGCAAGTACAATAAAGGCCGCCTTGTCACACAATAAAAAATATATATATATATATATATATATATATATAGCAACCCTTGTACACAACATTTTCATTTAACCGTATAATTCATTTTCATTCAACATTACAATTCATTCTCAGTTAAGTCTGGACTCAATTGCTAATTCACATTTCATTTACATGACTGAAATATGTCTTGACTTATCTATTCATTCTCATTCGTATTTAAATTCAAAAATGGGTCTTGACCCTCATGTTGTACATATTCAATATCCAACCATATTCACTAAAACATATATATTAATATGTCATCATTAAAAATTTTGCTACATATCATATCACATTATCATATCTTGCATTTCATCACATCATTTTTGATATCATGACATCATAAACAAAGTAATTAAACATTCTATCGTCTGATATATGTGTGTGCATGAGACATCCCTGCTCTCATGTCCAGTCTGACATATCCATCTCTTAATCATCACCTACATATATAATAAAAATATATCAATAAAGAGTATTATTGGTCCAAAATATAACTATAATAATCTGACAAATAAGAGCTAACTCTTATTTTAGGAAAAAAGTATTTTTATATTTTCTGTTGAACTCTTTCAAGGGCATCTATTGGTGAGTCAATGAGCTGCAGACCTGATAGCATCCTGAACTGATTGGTCAGCTAATGCCTCTCTCAGCATTTTCTCATTTTCCTAATCTTTTCTATATTTTAGAACTACTGGTATATCCTAAGCTATCTTCTGTCCTCCGTAGATCTTCTGGCCTTGAATACGAAGCTCAAGTACTATCAAGCAGTCGCCTTCAATACCATTTGAACTACATGTCCAGATATACGCTATACTAAACAGTGCCTGTAAACTTTGACGTTTATCCAGGTGTGAGGAAACTCAAAATACTGGGTTGTCAGGATCACTCAGGAATGGAATAACTCTCTTACTAATCCAGAGCCTGTTGTGACTGACACGTGCACCTGCTCATGGTACATGCTAATTGGTTTCTTCATCTCTTATTTCACTGAAAACTCGATAAAATCATATATCGGCATAGAAGGGGATTTATATAATAGGCCTACAGGCAACTTGTGGTGGCTCATATTTTTAAAATTAGACTCGAGGGATCTCATCCTCGATGGTTATTAATCTGGAAAACTATTCGATTAAATGACCCAAGTTAAGTGGGATTTGATAAAACATCACTTAACCTGTCCCATAAATAATAAATCAAATCACAATAGAAGAAGCGGTAAACAAGGAACGACTCCTAAACGGTCATCGTTGAAGCTCC
The DNA here is from genome assembly GCA_032619315.1 of Piper longum. Taxonomy (NCBI): domain Eukaryota; kingdom Viridiplantae; phylum Streptophyta; class Magnoliopsida; order Piperales; family Piperaceae; genus Piper; species Piper longum. The sequence continues at coordinate 24,077 of JAVDBV010048624.1, read as the reverse complement.
AACCGTCCAACCGAAGTCACGCGCCTAAGTAACGAGTTCCTACTTTGTACATACACATCAAAACTAAATACTGACACTCATTTTATTTATATGATACATAAATACAATGAATAAACACATATGATCACAAACATTCTAAGAAGATAACACAACAAAATAGGTGAAAATATAAAATCATAATTGTCACTACATAACCTGCGAACTTGTGAATAACTACTGACTGCTTCATGCTCATGTCTACCTTCATTTTAATTCTTTATTACCAGTTCATGAACAATCAACCATGTCAACTAAATTTATATAGTAACACCCATCTCTCGGGTTGGTATTACCCTAGGGCATCTACTTCATTGTTCAATCCTCAATTGATTTCCTAATTATTAGGAATACTTGCTAACACCAATTTATATCCAACACATGCTACCGAATTTATCGAATAATTTCTAATGTATACAAATCACTCCCATTCACTTTCATTATATTTTTATCATCACAAATTAATCTACGATTCATAACATACTCATCATAACAATGATAATTAACTTGCAACCCATTTCACAATTTAATCAGCTATCATGATCACCTCACAATTATCAACACAAATCAATTAACATTTACCCTAATTTTGAGCATCTAGGATTTCGAATTACCCTCCATTCACGATGTTATCACCTATTTATCATCAACATGTTAAACTTATTCAATTTAATTTGCATCTATAATCCATCTCAATATCCACTAAGGCATCGATCTTTATAATAATTCACATTCTATTATCATCAATCATAAAATGACATCATACTAAATTATCTGAGATGAATACCCAATTGTTGGCGCCGACGACGGCGACGACAATGACGGCCATGGCTGCAGTCGGCGTGACTACAAATCGGCCAAGGAGGACATGGCCAAGGTTGGGGCTAGGGCATGCAGCTCAAGCGTGAAGAAGGCATCTGGCCAAGGTAATGACTGACCGGCAACGGCGGTGGTGCATCGCCCTTGACTGCACCGAACAGTGGTCGGTGAGACATGTGGGGAGGGCTCGGCTAAGGAAAAGGTAGGGAAAGAAGGAGGACGGTGGGAAGGATGGCCATTATGGTGAGGGTGCCTAGCTTGAGAGAGGTGGCCGATGACAAGGCGCGGTGGCGACAGCGAGGAAGACTCGGTTAGGGAAGGGAGATCCCAACTAGGGTTGACCTCGGGTTAGGAGTGACCAGCGATGATTGGCCGTCCACAACAATGGGTCGCCAGCGGTGGCCAAACACAGAGGTGATGAGGAGGGTGCACCGGTGAACTTAGGGAGAACGGGGCGGCAGTTGCTATCTGGGAAGAAGACGTCATCGGTCGGGGATAGTGGTCGGAGACCACAGCCGGTGGTGGCGTGACCGGTCACCGGTGACGGGGTGAATGGCGGTGAGAGGAGGTGATGTGGTGCACATGCTCAACGAAAGAGAAGACAAATAGTTGAGAGAGAAAATAAAACAATCGTAGTTTCGTAATTAAAACTTGACTCGCTGTTGATTCGTGTCAATAATCATAAAATAAATCCAAAAAATATAAAATAAAATATAATAAATTATTATAAAATAAAATAATCAAGTCCTAACTCGAATGACATGCTCTAAGCCTACTAATTCATCCAAAATAATATATAATGCGTCCTAACATGGTAAACGACCTCAATCTATTTCTACTTCTATTATATAAAATAAAAAAATTTAACGGGCATATTGTCATATATTTTGATAACTTATTTTTTTTTACTGTACTGATGTTATAATAATATACTTGGGTACACGTGACCCTCATGGCTCATAACACACGGCCACCCTCGGCTCACTATGCGTGTTATGAAAATGGCTTGATTCAAATCGTCAACTGAATCGATTGGTTGACAAGTATAAAACACCGACTGGGATAGGCTTTAAAAATTTCTCTGGAGGCATGTCAACTTTCAGATCCTAATGCTAATGGTTTTACGCATGCTGCATTCATGCGCTTCCAGAAAATAGATGATCTTGCTAAGTTCTATCAAAAGTCTGCATTGGAAGTTCTAAAGGAACATGTGATGCCTTACTGTCATGTACGCTCTGGCAAGTAAACACCATGACTCCGCTTCTGACCTTCACTTGAGAAATTTTGAGCTACTCAAGATTATCATAAATTATGCATAGATGACGTGTTCTTTGCTAGGGGTTGATATCTGTGGATTTTGAATCTGAAGTGAAGAATGATATCCTGCCTAGAGAAGAGGTTAGTCAACAATCTGTTCTTTAACATCTTATTGCAGCAGTGTAATCATATGCATTCTTTTATTAAAGAAATTTTGCAACATTACCTTATGGCCTACTCTAGCTTACAGAATCTCACCATTTGATTGGTTATAGTAACTATAAATCTATTGTTGCACGTATAAACTTTTTAACAGGAGTCGCAGTTTACGTACAATAACTGATCTTGATCAAAGCTACTTATATTTTTCATGTGATGGAACTGCCATGCTCATTCATGAAACTTGTTAACTGCTTTGTTGTTTAACTTCTGAACATACTATTAGAACACCATCTGGTAAATCACAACTGGATATTCTCAGCAACTACTTTTTACTGAAACAGGAGTTCAATTAAGGGGTGGAATTTGTACTTATAATCTCAGTAACTGAGGATGCACTTGGAAGGCCTGTGGAAGATGCAATGACAAAATTTGCTAGCCTAACAAGAGAATTTTAACCCTTAGGCCTGTGGAAGATGCAATGGCAAAATTTGCTAGCCTAACAAGAGAATTTTAACCCTTACTTGTGCAAGCCACCCAAGGTTTATATATATATACAAAAGATGATGTGGTTTTCCCTTCTAATTCACAATCTTCACATGAATGATTTCGAACTTGCAGGTTCTAATATTAACCCTGACAGCAAGGACTATGCACATGTTGCAGTCATACGTTTTTGGTGGTGCGAGTCATCTTTGTTATTTTCTCGCGAAGAACCTGGCATTCCTCCAGTCTTAAAAGCAATAAAAAGCAAGACAGTTTGTAATAAGTTAATAAGCATATTTGGAAGCAAGTTCCATAGTGCATTAATTTATGTAGTTGATTCCGCTGCTTGCATTTGACTTCATGTAAGAAATATTCATTTGGGTGCTACTAACTTACCTGTGTCTTGCAGTTGAAGCATTGGAGGCATCCACAGGAAGTATGGAATACAAAAATGTATTCTAGTTAAGAAACTCATTGTTACTCTTATAGGAATTTCCTATTTGGTTCTCTTTTACAGTTTTTCTTTGTGCTTGATTTTTACAATGTTATTCTACACTTGAAAATGCAGATGTGGAGCTCCAAATTTAAATCAATTGCCGAAAAATCACTTGCAGTTTCTTTCAGCGTCGATCCTGTGGGCACTGACATATTGTAGCTTGCATTATCACCTTGACGGATCACTTCTATATTCTGAAAAACACGGGAGAGAGTGATACGTAGCCAAAAGTACACATTTTTATACAACCAAATTTACCATGCAAAGTTAAAAGTCTTAAGTCGTTATGTTAAATGGTTCTCACTGCCAGCAATCCCAAAATTTTTTCAAATTTATGCATTGTGGAATTGTTAATATTTTGAGCTAATCGTAGATGGAATCCAGGCTCCTGATGCGTTACACAATTCTTGTCTTATGCCCAAATATGGATCAATACCAGAAATAGGAAAAAAAATACTTGAAACAAATCAATCAAGTACATGTATACGGGAAGCGATGTCCTAAACCAGCCAGTCAAATGCTTCAAGAAGGCCTTCTCCAGTGCATGCACTGCATCCTACAATTTTCCAATGCCTGGTTCTATCAATTCCTTCCAAATTTAGCACCTGCACAACGAATTGATATATGGTCAAGTCCCAAACATTTTGAGAGATTTCCTATTATAAAGGAGTTGTAGAAAGTAGTGTAGTTTATGTTTTGAGAACATATCAGAGTCATGCATAGAACAATTATGTCCAAAATCTAAATCTTGAAGTATATTTAAGGAAAAAAGTCATTTTCTACATAAGAATATTTTTAGAGACCTACAAAAGCAAGAATTATATGGAAAAATCTCTTGCCTTTGCTATATCATCGGTAGAAAGTGCACCCTGTATGTCTTGCTTGTTGGCTAATACCAGCAAAGAAGCTCCGGCTGATCTCTATCGAAAAAAAAAAATGAACATTCTTTAAAAGACCAAGGTCTCTTACTGCTTCAAAGCAAGTTGAGCAATGACAATAAGGAAAACTATTTTCAATACAAAATAATTCTTAGAATTACCCCGACCTAGCTCTGTTTGCTAATCATATTAAATTATCAAACAGCATTGGGCAAGACACAGATCTAGCTGATATATACATTGCTTTAAAAGGCAAACAACATATAGCATACGACGAAAGTTAATGTGATCTATGCTTACCTCTTCCTTCAGAAGGTTGTCCAGCTCCATTTTACAAGCACTTAACCTCCTCACATCCGAACTATCCACAACCCAAACCAAACCATCTGTCTGTTCAAAGTAGTTTCTCCAGTAAGCTCTTATAGATCTGTCCACCAACATCCCATATATTACGTGTATACCTAAAACATAAAAAGAATGAACTTATCATACATAGAGCATCGCACATATAGTATAAAAAACGTGCACACTTATGTCTGATCATCATACGATTTTAGCAACCAAGGCATTGCTATGTTTATTTGTATATCATATAAATATACAGAAAGGAACACCAAATAGAAGAGCACAAAATTGCTGAAGTAAAAAATTTGAGGAACTAATACGTGTAATTATGGACCGGAAAATGAAGGATAATAACAGCTTTGGCAGGTCTGAGATCTCTCAGATAGCAATCTATAACAAAGGCTTTGGAATGTAAAAAATGAAGTTCGGCAACATAACAGAACTGCACTTACACTTGGATATAATAGACATCCACGAAAGCTTATAGAAAAAAATAAACAGAAGCTGGAAAAGGATCAAGTGCTTAAAAAACACAGTTTTGAAGAAAAAAGAAATGAATCTTCACGCTAAAGGACAGTTTAATCATTTTAGAGACAATCTATACTCTAAATTCAATGTTATTTACAGTCTAGCTTTACAAAACGTGCCATGCTTTAGATTGAAACCAGTGTCTTTCCGCATAAACGTATCAGAATGAGATCCATGTTCACCGCGCAGAAAGAAGAGAATAAAAAAAGCCTTTGATAGTTGAGGGTCTTGATGTTGAAACCCAGCGTTGGACTGATGACACTTGTATCCTCGCCATTTATTCGCAACAATGGTTGTCTTTCCAGAATTGTTGAGACCACTATATTAGTTGAAGAAAATGATATTTGGTATGTGTTTGTGTTGTAAGACAGCAAAAGTGGACCTACACCATTAAAATCCACATCTCCTTCTCCTTCATTTTGATCTTCCTGATTAAGCTAAGGAGTCCCATCTTAAACTAATATCTAGCAATCTTCCAAAACTAAAAAAAGGGGGCAAAATTTTTTTTATCGAAATTGGATAAGCAGAAACGCATATGCCGTAGGAAGTTGCAATCATTCCCAGAAGTGAATTCAAGATAAGTGTTAAAAAAAATAGTTTTCTGCTAATGACCCATTTATAACAACTAAAGTACGATCCTACCCAAGTTAATTCACACCAGCAAACGCTCACATTTTCAAGAATTTTCTGAAATTGGAGTCAAGCAGAGACTAGCCTGTCCCAAATTTAAACTAAAGTTCTTTATTTCCCTAGATATGATGCGTGTAATTGGAGGTCACTAGACACATGAACTCGCATGATGGGTGGAGGTTGTTACACCGTAAGGAATGAAACAAAGTCCTCCGAAACGAACATCAACCACTTCTTTCACCTAAATCTGCTCTACTCACTGTAAGATTGAAAATTGAATTAACTGCATCAAGCCGATCCAGACTACTTCAACCATTTAAAATTATCCAGTGCCAAAACACAACATCACAAAAATTTGGCCTTGGAATTGGCTCCCCTTAGGTCATCTTCATCTGCATCAATGAGAAGGGAAAAAAAAGGATTGGCAGGAGCGAGGGGGTTAAAACGAGAGTGGGGGAGGACAAGAGGACGAAGGAGTGTCACCAAACTCGCCGGAGGTTGATAGGCGGCGGCGGGTGGCGGAGATGGAGCCCGATTCCGTTACGTTCCGTTCCCAACTTCTGGAATTTGCAGGAATTGCCATTTCCACAGAAATGATATCACTTTTCGCGAGGGACTAATTGCGGAAACGCTGGAAACGGTTCGCCTGTACCTCAATTTCTTTTTCGTTTTGTAAAACATAATTAATTAATGAGTAATTAATATTGGCAAATTTAAACTAGATCAGACATCTTGCGTTCTATTCGATTTTTTTTTTGTGTTTGTGTTTGTGTGTGTGTGTGGGGGGGAGGGGGGGGACTGTTGGGAGGTGATGTTTTCAAAAATAGATAAAAATGTTTGATGGAAAGCGGCTTAAAAATGACCAATTTGGACTAATAGGCTGCCCTGTGAATCAATTTAATATGTTAATTATGAGAAGTGTATAAATTATCTTAAAACAAAATAAGATTTGATTAGATATTAAAATATTAGATACGATTCCTATCTAAAATATCAAGTTTTTTTCCAAACAATTATAGTTTATATAAGTATATCAAAAAGGGAAGTCAACCATACGAATAAACTACACATGCAAGCTTATTCGACACCGAGACCAAAATAACTTGAAAGGGAAAATATCACTCGACACCCCTCAACAAGCACAAAACATCACTTAGCTACCCTATCTTTCAAAAGTCATCATTTAACACTCCTCTTATCTATCTCTCTTAAATGACTTTTATTAATTGATGACATGTCAAATTGATGTGGAATTACTTGTCCACCTCAAAACCTCAAAGGTTTATTACATCCACCGTCCCTGCCAAGCCACCACCGCCTCTTCTTCTCAAATCTCCATCGGCCAACCACTGCACTTCAATTGCTGCTCTCCTTCGACAATGAGGTAATACCATTTACTTGATGCCCTCTCACCACTATGCTATTATCTAATGTGACAGTCGATGACAAGGAGAGATTGGAGATGATGGAGAGGAAATTGTACATCAATAACTCCACATATAAATGTATGCTAGTAATATTGTGAATGATTTTTTCTCAACATTGTCGATCACAATAATATTCGAAGAGCTTACATGAAGCCATAAAGATAAACACAATGGAGTGGCAAGTGCAAAAATATTCACCAAAATTTAAAAGGATCAACTACTTTTCCCAAGTAACTTTAAAAATGGTTAACAAAACAGTTTCAACTCCCAAACACTATGGAGTGGTACAGACATAAAATAGTCACTAAATTCAAATGACATCAAGTGTTATCAAACAACTTTAGAAAACCCAATCTGCCCAAGAAAACCCACGCCAAAACCTATACTTTTCACAATTTACTAGCTTAGCCTCTGCTTCCCAGACCTCTTCTCCTTGAATCTCTCAATGCTCTAGCATGTGGTCGCGCCGCATCATCTGAAATTAAAAAAAAAACAAAGGAAAAATGTTAATATTGTAGTGGTAGTTGTGAAAAATAAATTTTATATATAGTGCAACCATTTCGACGCTTTTCATCTTTGTCTTTCCTCCTAGCCTTTCGAGGTCTCCCTATTTAATTTCTTACTATTGGAGGGTGTATTATATTCCCCTCTACTTCTGGCCATTCACATTTATCTACTAATGGATGAATTACATAATCATACGTTTTCTTATAACGTGCAACTGAAAATGCTTCATCACAAAACTCTTGCATATTTTTTCTGTCAAACATTATGGCAGCTAGGACATGATTACATGGTAAACCTGAAAGTAACCATTCACGACATGAGCATGCTTTATCCTTCAATGAAACAGCATATACCTTGTCCAATTGTCTACACTTGAAATAACCATCACCACTTGGAATTAAATTCATCATTTGGGCATCACCCATAACAAGTTAAAGCTTCTTTACTATATTTGGACAAATAATAGCTCTTTCACCAAAATTTTTATTTGCCCTTTGTCCAATCGTCTTCATGCACATCTTACGAATTATTTCAGCTAAGCTAATTATAGGCCTCTCTCGTGCTTGCAATATCATGTTTTTAAATGATTCTAAGAAGTTATTCACCATAGCAACATTCTTCACATGAGGGCTAAATGCATGTCATGACCAAGATGACTAAAGAAGACTCTCTAAAAAACCATAAGCAGTAGGTTTTATCTTCTTAATAGTAGCCATATGAAGATCAAATTCATCTTGCTTGCAACTTCGCACAGCTAACCAAAATGCACCCCTCAATGCTCTACCCGAGTGCTTCTTCTTGAAGTTTTCATATAAATGGCGACAACAATTCCTATGATCAGCTGTTGGGATGACTTCTTCCAAAGTCGACAAAAGTCCCTATAGAGCAAAAGCAAAAAAATGTATTAAAGCATATAAGTAAACCATGTAAATAAATGAACGTCAAAACTAAAGTATACCTTTTGCCTATTTGACATGAACGTCCATCCATGTTCTTCTACATTAGAAGTTGTCAAAGAAACCAAGTCCAACTGTCTACATTTTCTGATTCAACGACGGCGAATGCAATAGGATATAATCCATTATTTTCATCTTGTCTGACAGTAGCTAGCAAAATACCTTTCTTCGAACCACTTAAGTGACACCTATCAAGTCCAATTAGAGGGCAACAACCAACTAAAAATCCCTTCTTACATACATCAAAACACACAGATAGTCTCTTGAAAGTTAAAGGTGAGTATGGAAGTGGCCTTTCAACACTAATCAATACCTTAGTTCCCAGGTTTGTTTGATGCAATGTTGCACAATAATTGCGCAACTTATGATATTGAGCATCAATGCATCCATCTATTTTTGCTAGTGCCTTTCTTTTTGTCCTATAAGCTGATTGCATTGATACAAAAATATTATAAACTCTCCACATATCATTTTAAATTGTTTTAAGCTTTAAATCTTGATTTTCTCGTACTTTTTCCTCTATTTTCATTGCAATTCATTTCGCATTGGTTATGCGATTCCGCTCAACTCGTAGACAAGTGTGCTATGATCTTAGTGTCTTGATACAAAATGTGTGTTTATCCTTCAAAACTGAAGCATGCAACCTCCAACCACATCCACTTGTAGCACATTCCACCGTGTATCAATGAGCTTCATTTTTTTTCTCTTCAAAATCAAACCCATTTTTATTGCAAATTCCTCGCCGGTTCTTCTCAACTCAACACCTGAAGGAAACTCTATTCTTGTCAATAATCTAGGTCTTCTTGAAATGTGCATTATCATCAATGTTGGAACAATAATCAAACCTTTCCCCTATATTCGACTATATATCCACATCCATGTCATTTGTCTCATCGATCCACTGCTTTCTAACCTCATTATCCATAACTACATCTATATTTTCAAAATCACTATTCCATGAAGAGCCATCGCAGTCACCAAAGCCTCCATCATCTTCGTTGGCACCTTCATCATCATTATCTACTTCAATCTCTTCACCTGTAGGGGAGGGAAAAGAAAAAAAGATGGAGAAGAATAAAAGATAGGGTAGGCAAATATCAAGTCATCAAAAATACTTGCTATATGTAATGACAAAATAAGTTCATATCACTAAATATTTCCAATTCATAGTGACAATTTCTCCATATTATAGATATATCTAATTTACACTCCACTCTAAATAGTTCAAAGAAATTATTGGAGTTCCAAAAGTTCATAATAACAATAAGATCATGTGATAAAAAGTTCCACTTTAAATAATAGAGGTATTTTCACGAATATTTACCTTGCACGCCACCTTTGCCAAGGCTCGGCGCCGAATCTGCACCACCAAAGCTTGCACCTTTGCCATCTTCTACATTGGGATGATCCTTTGGTTTCAAAGAAATTATTGGAGTTCCAAAAGTTTACAATAATAATAAGGTCATGTGATAAAAAGTTCCACTTTAAATGATAGAGGCATTTCAACGAACATTTACCTTGCACACCACCTTTGCCAAGGCTCAGCGCCGAATCTGCACCACCAAAGCTTGCACCTTTGCCATCTTCTACATTGGGATGATCCTTCTGTAAGGACCCGGTTGTAGTGATGGTTGGGGTAGCCCTATCAATGATATGGAACCAATGATATGGAACTGCTCTACCCAATCATGCTTCTCTCGAGGGACCTCCAATTGTTTCCCCTCCATCATCTCCGGTCTTTCCTTGTTATTGACCATCACATTAGATACTAGCAGAGTGGAAAAGGGCATCAAGTAAATGGTATTGCCCCGTCGTCGAAGGACAACGACAATTGAAGTGCAGTGGCTGGCTGATGAAAATATGAGAAGAAGAGGCAGTAGTGACTTGGGAGGGACGATAGATGTAATAAAACTTTAGGATTTTAAGGTAGACAAGTAATGTCACACCAATTTGACATGTCATTAATTAACAGAAGTAATTTAAGAGAGTTAGATAGAAGGGGTGTTAAGTGATGACTTTTGAAATAGAGGGTAGCTAAATGACGCTTTGGGTCGGTTGAGGGGTGTCAAGTGGTATTTTCCCTAACTTGAAATTATATTACATAATGCAACTCTTAACCTACAAGATCAAGTCAAGTCGTTCTAGCTTCGATTCTGTTTGGAGAATCAAGATGACCTAAATTGGGCCAAATATCGATTTACATCAGCGCAATTAGGTTACGAGTAATAATGTTAACATTTCTATTCAATTTGGCTAATTAATTTTATTCAAGCCCTTAATTATTAAAGAGGGTTAACTAAACTATCAATCTCATTTGTAAGCTGTAAATCTAAATTTTAAATCTTTATTAATGATTTAGTTAGATTAATTTTTAAATTTAAATCTTATTCACACAAGTTTTATATGATTCACAATCCAGCCCAAAAAAATACTTCAGGCATGTTAATCAAATTACATACATCTTACCTTGGTCAATCTAATCCATTGGCTTGTAAACCTAGGAAAAGATAAAAAGAGATTTGCATTAAATTTGCAACTTAAATTTATTAAGTTTAATCTCTTTCACAATGGATTTACTTCTAAATATTATTTTTACTGTCAATCTAATTAGGTTGATAACACGGTGAACCAATATATGGAGAGGGTTTTATCTGTTGTATAGTCTATTCAAAGTTCTTGGCCATTTCTTGAATCCCAGTGTGAACTGTCCGATTAAAGAACCACACAAAACACAACTCTCGCTTTCTTCCCACTGTTGCCCCAGCCCAATTTGCCTCTCATTATCCAGTGGTTTTGATGCCCTCTGTCCATACCATATATCATCTTTGAGGTCTTCTATTTTTTATTTTCGTTTTGATGCCCACAAATCAACTGTATGCGGTGAAGGAGAACACTCAGATGCTGGTCTGCTTCACAAACACGTATAAGCTGCCTAGTTTACATATTATGATACATATTGCCAGGAAATTGTAATGATCTAGAAAATGCTGCTTAGTCAAGTTTGCATGTTATGTTTGTCATGGATGAACATGGCCTCACAGTTCATAAACAAGCATCTACCATTGTGTATTTTATATGCTTGCTAGCTACCTCTAATTAGTCAATGTCTTAAATTGTTCATCAACTTGACCTGCTACAAGAACTATAAAAAAAGACGGTCTATAAACGAACTGATGTTTGATTAAACCTTGCATTTTTTTATCGAAGTAGAGCCAGAAATAATTCAATGGCATCGCAACAAACAAATAATGAAGCATCTTTCGGCGTTTAATGGGGCTTCAATCTTTGACTCACTCACTCCACTTCCAACAACTTTCAATAAGTTCGTCGTCACCAAGTGGCAGGTAGAACCTGGTGTACTTCAATACATGGTGAGGTGATTTCCTTGGAAATTGCTTTCGTACTCCCACAGTTTCTCCCAGATCCATTCCTAGTTATAAGAGAAGTCAAATGTCATCCATGTTTGTTTAACCATTGGATTCCACATGATGTGCTCATAATCAATTCACTAGATTCCTGTAAATGGTGGCGTGGGGACTGAAATTTCATTGGTGATTACACTGTTTACAAAGAAGTTACACATCATGTTTTACTCTCTGACCCAGAAATGGTGGTCATCTCAATTCTCAAGATTCAACACAATTCAATAACTTCATCAAACCAATGGAAAAAATAAGGGCCTCTGTGTATCATTCATCATCGGATACATTTATCTGAAAAGAATATTGCTATGATCTTTCTGAAGTGCACTCTGAAATCTGCAATAGGCTTGACCTTAACTACAAGGATTTTGACTTTGGGAAAAGGGACAAAAACTACAAGGGTTTTCTAAGAATCCACAAGCGGTGGATGCCAAGAGTAGGCGAAGGAAAATGATAAAGAGATCAAACTCATGGATACTGTATATGTACAAGAAAATGTATGTTTTAATCACTACTTACAAACTTCATATTTTTGACACGGTATATGAGAACCCACTTTAACTACCAAACTACAAAACTCTGTTTTCTCCACTTTCATGGCTAATTCGGATCAATTGTGAAGTGGGTTTGGTCCGGTAGGCACTGGCCGCTTCTCCTCCTCATAGCCACGTCTCAACTCCTCGTCGCTGGGGCTCGGCAAAGGCGTCATCCTTGAGAAGCTCCATGAAGCTAAATGGGAAGATGGTGGAAAAAACAATGCCTTCAACCTCCCCTTTCTCTCCTTATCAGTAGTAACCTTCCTGCCGGAGCTACAATCCAATAACTGGCCTGTGAAAAGCACAAGGAGCAGGAACATTAATGTAAGGTAAGAAGTATGGCAATTCATCGTCTGGTAGAGGTTAGAAGAGGAGAGGAAGGTTGAGGAGATCCAGTTTGGAAGAGGGAGTGTGGAAAAAGACTGCATGAGCAATTGGTGCTAATAAAACCAGGGTAACATAAGATGATTGTGTAGCTAAAGAGAAGGTAAATCAGTTCAATTGATTATGTTTAAGTAGGAAGATGGTCCTAAGAAGAAGATGCCAAACTTTTGGTGGTGTATGCTAATTGGATTGGAGTGGGAGTGTGACCACTAAAAACGAGGGAAGTGAAATAATGACAAGGAAGAATACGTCAACTAAGGTCCATCGTCTATGTCCTAAATGCATAAATGTGGATTGCCAGTCTAGGCCAGGCCACTTGTGGGCCTTCTTGTTCAAGGCATGATCGCAGTCGGGGAAACAAATGTCATCTGGTGTTACTTTGATAATCAACCATTATTGTTGGAAGTGATGTTATGGTAGTATTATTTTATGAAGTGATGTTACGTGTTTGTTTCTTGCTTGGACTTGCTTCATTGAGATTGGCACGTTAAAGCAAATTAATGAGGAGTTAGAAACTTAGATTGTGGCATATGTAATCAAGAATTTTACTGCAAGGGATGGTTGTCATAAACAGATATATTGAGTCAAATGGGGAATTCAATTTTTTGGAAGAGGTAACACTATAAAGCGATACAAGCCGCTAAATACCCTTACCAATTGGAGGCCTGCAACATCCATTATTAACATTGCAAACAGAAAAATTTCTCATTATCTTTTTAATTGAAAGCATGATAACTAATATTGCTTACGATGAGAAAAGGTTCTGTAGCTAGTCTCTTCATACGTCACCTGGGTTCGCCTTCCTCATTTTAAATTGGCGCCAGTTGAGGCCTACATCCTTGATCCGAAGTCATCACATACTTGAGAATCATATATGCACTTTTTGATACTGACCCAATAATCCATCTGACTGATCTTGTGCTCGAGCCACCCAGGTAACGCCGGCACGCCCCTGCTCTCCGTCTTGTAGACACCAACAAGGGCCAACCCATGATGAACATGATCACAAAAGAGAGGAAGCCTGCCATGAGATAGGTACGGTTCGACGTGTATTGTGCAACGAGATTGCTAAAGGAGGAAAACGAGGATCAAGCCAATCCCAATGGCGAGCCATAGCTTTGACAGCTTAAGGAAATGCTCACATTTATAGTCTTTCATGAACAAGAGGCATATCCCAGCCAGAGGCACGGGGATGGAGATGACAATGGTGAAAATTGTGGCCGCCCTTGTCACCATCTTACTTTAGTCGACATCTTCGAAGTTGAAGGCAGTGGTGGCGGTGGAGGAGCCTTTGATGGTAAGTTGAGGGGATGATGATGATGACTCTTGCTCCATTGGTGATAATTGACTGAAGATTAAGCGAAGGCCGTAAGAAGCAGACAATAGTCGTGAGGAAGAGAAGGATAGAAAATTGGGGAACTAATCGAGATTTTTAGTGACAAGTAATCAAGGCCTACCGCCATTCGTGGGGAGTTTTTACTATTTGTCAACGCCCACATGCCAATCATGGGGATTTCCTCTTCACTTATTTCCCGATTTCACGGTTTGAACTTTTTAACAAATATTCCCATGCGCTTGTTTAGCGTGTGGATTTCACCAAGATGCCATGTGCGAACACGGGAATTTTCTCATTACACGTTCCCACGTTTTATTTTCCTCTTTGTGCAAATATCTGATTCAAGAATGTTTGACATATTGAGGCTTCTTAGGAGTATACTTATCACACCAAAAAAACGATCAAAGCCCCGGATCTCTAACACTTGAACAAGCGAAGGACTGCCCAAGTAACGCAAGATCAGCAGTATCTTAAGTACTGTAAACATTCTTAAGAAAGCCCTACAGTTTGTTAAATTATAGGAAACATTATTCAAAAGTATCGTATGAACGCCGAAGAAGATCTAGCATACAGCTCTCAACTAGCCCAAATAGGTGAGAGGGTAAAGTTTATATTCATTCTTTTGCTGCTGCTTCCTCGGAAACGACCTCTTTGTTGCGAGAGTTTTCTGCTACGCTTTCTGTAGGTACATGGTCAACTAGTTTGGATTCAACCTCCGATGATTCCCCTGTAGGTTCATCTGATACGGGCACATACTTCTTGATGGAACCAACCTTGACATACTTGGTCATGAATTTGTATTCCCAGTCGTTTAATGCATCAATCTCAAAAGGACCAAGACCTGATATATCCCCAGTTAAATCCTTTTCTTCAAAGGACATTTTCGCCAAGGCTCTACTGGCGTCCTTTCCTGCAAAGAGAGCATATGATCCACCAGGTCCATAGAACAACCTGCAGCGGTCAGAAGCTCATGATCATTAGTCAATCTGCAAAATATACGAAGGGGCTGTGAAAATAATCAAGATCACATTCTCCATTTGCATTCCAAATAGTAAGGAATTTCATCTTCCACCTCCAAACAATCTCATATTAAGGAAACTACTTAGGAAGATGCCAATGTTCCACATCCCATTCCTTCACTTCGCAGAGAAAAGAGTGTTATCTAGGAACTAACATCAAAATTATCTCAACACCCAAAACTCTTAATCTGTTATTCTCACACCAGGTCAATCTGTTTTCCAATTGACTTATTTTCGGCGTGCAAAAGGTCCAAAGCCAAAGCCGCTTCTTGTTTAGTTCATCACTCTGGTTATCAGACGATGGAATCCCACACGAGAAATTCCATGCTATGGATAGACATATATAATATTAGATTTTGATGAAAGATTATTATACTTTCTAAATCTTATAGAATCAACAGTACATCAAGCTCAATCACCAAGCTAACAGCTATACAAGAGCAACGCAATCATTTTTTTTGAAGAAAAAGAACAAATTCACAACCTTTAGTAATAAAGTCAATAAAAGAAAAGGATTGCATCCAGAGAAGAATCGAAAACACACAAGATCAATCAACAGCTCCGATTCGTCATAAAGACGACATATATTGAAGTCAACTTGTACGAAATCCACGGCATACAAATAACAACACCGACCATCAACGAGAGCTAAAAATTAACGATCATCAATAAAAATAACATCTTCGCATTTAATTGACTCCTCGAACAAAACCAATTGATCACGGACGTAGAAGAAGAAGAAGAAGAAGAAGAAGAAGAAGAAGAAGAAGAAGAAGAAGAAGAAGAAGAAGAGAAGGAGCCCAAACAAACCTGCTCTGCGAGACGTCGTAGATCTGGCCCTTGATCGCCATGAGCAGAGGCTTCTTGGGATCCGACCCATCATACGCCTTGAGCTCCTCCTCGGAGATCTCCCCGAGCTGGACGGGCGGCGGCGGCGGCTCCACCTCCTCCTCGAGGTGCCTCATTCTGGGCGGGGCCGGGGGAGGAGTGACGAAGACGGAGGCGAGTTGGTAGATGGCGACGGCAACGGCGAGGATGGTGAATAAGGAGGCCGGGGAGAGGCCGGTGTAGACAAAGATCGCATCTTTGAAGGTCGTCCATAGCTGGTGCACGCCTGCGAGCTCCATCGCCGGGCTAAAGTTGGAGACTTTTTTTTGTTGAGCGAAAAGAAAGAAAGAAGACAAGCTTTTTGGTAGGCCCGAATCTCGCTCTCTTAATTCTTTTGATGGCCTAAGACTTAGAAGGGTGGGGGTGGCCGGGTGGGAGTTTATCTACTTATTATATATTTATCTGCTATCAGTAATGCACTATAGAGTCAGCAGAGCTCTTTAACAAAAAAAAATGATATCATTTTGAAAAATTATGCCTAATTATAAAAAAATTTATATATATATATATATTAGGACTGAACACATTTCGCGCAAACCAAAATAATTAATCAAATATAACGGAAATTATTGATTTAGTTTGATTATTGTTAAATTTGGATTGGTTCATTTTGGATCTTAGATAGATTTTATAAGTACAAAAAATTTCTCTTTGGAACCAAACCGAATTGATATTAACCGAAAAAATGAAAAAAAAATAATATGTATGTTTTATTTAGGTTGTTATTAAAAATTTTAATTTATTTATAATTTAATTGAGATGTTTAATAAAATATTAATGTAAGTAATATTTTTAACGTGATTATGTTTTAACCTTATTTATTACAAAAAATAATAATTAATTTTGATATAGTTTAATTATTTCTTTTTCGAATAAACCAATCCAAAATATTTAAGTTCAATTCATTTCAATTTTGGAGATGTTTTCAATTTTAGTTGGGTGTGAAGTTTTAGTAGGTGAACTCCAATTCAAAAATTTGGTTCATTTGGTTCACAACCGAACCTATTCAATACTCTCCCCAAGTATGGTTGTCTTAGGGTGGCGAGAGATCTAAATGCTCGGCCGAAGGCGGCCAAGTCTTTTTATATTTTAAAGGATGTACTTCACTAAGTAAAAATGACTCAATTTAAAAAAAATGGATTCATCGTGTTTAAGATTTTTATGTTTATTCAAAATGTAATAATTAAAAGAGAGATTGATAATAAGGATATGTAAAACATTAATAAATAACAAATATAGTCCAAATAATAAATGCCCAAGTTTCCTTGGGTCCCAATTCCAATAAGGTCCATCCACTCTGTTTGATTCGCTAGGCTAGGTCGCCCTCATTAATTTTTTTAAAAATACTTATTTTAACCCGAAAAATATTTTAGATAATTTATTATTTTTTCATTTTTTAGTAATTAAACTTAATTTTTTCATTGTCTAATAATATAGAAAAAAAATTTCCTTATAGCAAGATAGTTTTTTTAATCATCTCATTTTAATTCGGCCTATTTTGATGCCGCCTTTGTTATTTTTTTAAAAAAAATTACTAAATTTAATCCTAAGGGTAAATTAAATAATTTATATTTTTTCCTTCTATGGTAATTAAACCTAATTTTCCCACTATCTAATAATATTGAAAAGTTTTCTTTTATGGTAAAAAATTTAATTCAAGATAGTTTTTTTTGTCCTCCCATTTTGTTTTAGCATTTTTTAGTTTTGATCCAACAAATACACAAATAATACTGATAAATCTCAAAAGAATTATTTCATAATCTCTACGTCGTTATATATTATCAGATAAATGTCCTAAATAAGTTCGATCACTACTTCTTTAAAATATTATATTAGTTAATTAAAGATAAACCCCATAAATATATGATTAATATGAATAAGTCTCAAAGGAATCTCCCCATGATCTCTACTTAATTTAATATATTGATAAACGTCCCAAACTAGTCCTTTTATAATCTCTACTTCTTTAAAACATTACACGAGATAAAAAAAAAACCCTATGACTACATGAATAACATGGATAAATCCCGAAATATCTCTACTTCTTCATATATTAATAATAACTAGCCAAATAAGCAGCACGATGGGGCTTTGGTAAAGAATAATTAAGTAACTAATAATTTTAAATTATATATATTGATATGTTAAAAATAAAAAGAATTTACTAACTTTATGCAATAAAACTTATCAGATTTAAGTTAGAAAAGATTATGCTCCAAGCTATTTAGCATGCGCAAATGCAAATGCAAGTTCAAATCTGATGCACACTCAAAAGAAATAGTGACTTATTTTTAACTTACAAATTTTTTTTATAAAAAAATAGGGATTGACTTCTCTTTGACATTAAGTAATATCAACTGGCTCAGAAAATCTTGTTTTCATACAATATTGTTACGTTCAATTTTTTTTTAGAAAAAAGACCATTTATAATAAACAAAATCAAAATCGTTTCCCATCTTCGTCTATATCCTCTATATATACCGTATGCATTCAACAAACAAAATTAAACACAATCAGACAACTTTCATCATCCCCTTCTATTACAAGTCAATATATAAATAAACATGCCTACTTCAAACTTCAACAAAATAGATCATAATCAAAGAAAATTAAGATTAAAATTAGATATGAACATGAATCATGCAATTGTCTTCATTAGAATACAATTCGATCTTCCTCGAGCCCCCTTGTATGTTGTTGAATCAAAAAAAAAAAATAGGCTTCTGAAATCTTTCTGCTGTTCTATAGTTAGATCTGCGTTGGAGATTAACAAGGATACCATCGCCACTGATAGTTGCGAAATTATGAAAAAGTTTGAAGGGTTGTTTACTTCGGTACTGTAGAGGTTTTGTACATACGAAGGGTTCCTTGGCATTTTCCAAAATATCTTCTTGATCGACAACCACCATCAAAACCTGAGAAGGGAACAAAGAGTTTCAATAATGAATCGTCATTACATCCGTTGAATACAAAGAAAAAAAAGCTTTATGAAAACATAGAAAAAACCAAGTATGAAAATAATTAAGACCCGGAAAGTAAAAAAAAAAGGCTAAGTAATTAATTTTTTAGAAGTATTAATATCAGCGGCAGATATTATAATATTAACAACTTGTAAATCTAATCTTCCATTTACAACACAAGGTTGTAAGTTTTTATGATTTAAATAAAAATACCCTCATCATTTAACCTACTTTATAACCGAAGGTTCACATTAAATGTAGCTAACACATGAGTGTCGGCTGTTACTGATACAAATTTTTCTCTCTTTTTAAAGAAAAAAAAAAGCAAGAGAAGAGATGATTAAGTGGTTCTATGAGAACTAAAATAACTTATCTTAAATAATCGAAAAAAAAATAATAAGTTCTACAATTAAGCTGTCCATTCGGCTCATATTATAAATCCACCTCAAACAACAAACAACAATCCTTCATTCTAGCCACACAAAAAACTTTACATAAACCTCCCAAAACAAAAAGAACGTCTATCCCATTTTGAAAAATCGGAAACCTCATAAAAATTGCTGCTCATGTTGGAAACGCGTAATGACCTCGTGAAATTGAAGAGATATGTAAGCAAGAAAATTGCTATCCTCAGTCATTACAAATTTCAAGATAATGATAAAATTCCAAGCTAGAGCTTCTCTATCAATTACCTACAATTATTAATCATCTTCTTCCACAACTATCTATATTCTAACAAATAGAGCAATGACATAATAAAAAAAATATTTAAAAAAATCAAAAAATTATTGAAGGTCATCCAAGTATAACTAAATTTTTACCTTCAAAATTGTCTTTGATTTCAAAGAGGAGCTATCCATTTGAGCGGCAATAGTACAAACTGCATTAAATCAAAATCATTCATGATAGTTCTAAATATATAACTAAAGAAAATAGATAAATCATGAATACAATATTTTTTTTAATTTTAAATATGACAAGGGCGAAATAATTTTGCATTAAAAGATACTTCTTCTCATCCTCTAATTTTCAATCTATCTTTTTCCTACATGGCTTCCAAAAGGTAATAATTTTATGGAAAAAAATGTTAATAAAGGATGCATACTTATATTAATTTTTCCCCATGTTTGCTTAATATAAAAAATACTTATATGAAAAAAAAGCACTAAATCAAATACAGAAAAAATAAATACCCAACAAGTATCCACAAAATAGAAATCAAAACACAGAAAATTGTGTTTTTTGAAAAAAATCAAGAAATTGAAATTGGCTCAGAGTAAACAAATAATGTATACAATGTTCTTGAAAATTTTTATAAAAAATAAGTTTGAAAGTCTATAACTTTTGTTTTGTGAACCAAACGGTTGATTGACTTATTTATTTTTTGCCATGCATACGAAGAATCTGTGAATTATGCAAATTATTTGATTGGTTACTGTCGTAATGGCTGCAAATTGCCTTGAAAACCTCATCCCCTGACCAAATTTTCTTTTTGTTATAATGGCTTCTGAGAGGGAAAAAAACGCAGCATGAATCATCTAGGGATTACAAAATAGAGAACAAAATAGTAAACACACAAAAGTAGCCAAACCTGCATATTAGTATCATCCCAATTGTGGTCAAAATGGATGACGAATAGACGCCTGTCGTCGAGCAGGATGGTCTGATCCACCGGCCATGCCAAGCAAAGATGCGTCAACAGATACGACATCTCCGTCATCAACCCCGTCCACGCTCCCTCCTCCTCCTCATCTCATCCTCATAATGAAACTGGGCACACAGGTCTGATTAGCCCCTCATCATATGTGCTTAATTCCTCTAGTTATCATTGAAGTTCGTTGCGTATGGGCTCGGTCAATTTCTGAGGCTTCTTTGGGAAGCCACTTCAACTTCCATTTTCCTTCCTAAATGAGAGGGGCTCGCCTCAAGCCGCACCAGACCCCAACTCCACAGAACATAAGAACATATTGGATTTAACCCCCATCATACGAAAGGTATGCTCTCCGCTCCAGACTTATTTGCATTCCTTAAAGAGGGTTCTTTGCACGTTTCCATGGTAGTACTTGTACGGTATCGGTCTTACAAGGTGGTCCTCTTTCTGGCGTAAAAGCGATCGGCATTCAAATACGCTACATTTTATTAAAAAGGTGCGATGCGGGGAATATATTAGAGATAGATTTTAATTGTAATTTTAATTTTAATTTTAATTTATTAAATAATGAGACAGACAACAATCATTTATATTTTGAAAATAAATTTAATTTTGTAGATAATTCCCTTTTTTATTTTACTTCAAATGACATCACATACAGTTTAGAGATAGATTTTAATTTTTAAGATATACATCAATTATAATTTAATTTATTTTGATTGACTAATTTTTCTACTTTTAATATCATGCAAGTATTGAGTTTTCCACTTAAATATAATCAATTTTTAGATATAAAGAACATACAATTCAAAAAAACGTAAGTTTAATATAATCATCAATTTATCTAATCCTACAATCTTAATTTCTTAGGACCTTTTTAATACTTATCAAGTATATGCCAAAGGAAAAGAAAATAAGTTGAAGATTGTTGGTAATTGATATTCATATACACATGCTTAAAGTTGTTTAATTGTGAAATTCATTATTCAATATGCATAAATCCTAAATAAAATTATAATATATATAGTAAAAATTGATTAAATCTTCTCGTAAATAACGGTACAAAGGTACACTTAAGTAAAGACTATGACCCTGTATTTATCTACCTCAAAATAAGTAAAAATATATGCCCCATAAAATTCTTACAAATAACTCTCCGAGAAATTTTGAAATAATCTGTACAAATGGAGTTAAGAATTGAACATCATGTATATTCTAGCCAAGTCCTTTTTTTCCCCTAAAATAATTTTTTTTAGATTAAAATTGTAAAACCCAAAAGAAAACTGTGATACGCCTCCATAATACACTAAAAGACAGACTTCCTCAACCATATCGCATTTATTTTCAATCAACAAAAATATTGGAATTTAAGCATCCATGATTCTGAAGAACTGGAGTACATGCAACCAATACATTGTTCATCGCTTGAAATGAGATGCAACAGATAAGTTCCGATGAACCAAGAAGAGTTAAAGGAAGAACTCTAAAAATAATAATAAATATCATTTACAATCATAATATCTAAAGTGCTCCATACAAACATATCTAAATGAATCTCAGGTTCATACTAATCACATTCCACGTTCATCTGTCTCTAACACCAACAAATTCCATCTTCAACATGAAAAAAAGTTTAGATGTGGGTGATGCCCTCTCCATTCACGTATAAGGAGGGACATCCGCGGGATGTGAGATCAATGAGGTCCTTGCAAGAGAAATGGACATGATGTATGAGTGCAATTGACATAAGCATTAACACAAATGAGATGATTAAAAAAAAAAAAATGCAAAACACAAAGGATCCAGCAAATAATTTTTTCACATGTTCAGGGATATACATAAGTACTTATAGCTCTATGAGATAATCAAACATAATTTATTTTCCCCCCATGTACTCCCTGACAAGAAGCTGTAGTCTATAGTACTTGGAAAGTGAAGAATTATTCTTTTTAAAAATGGAACAATTTATTATGAGGAAAAGTTTAAGAAACTACCATAAGAACATAAAAAAAACATAGAACTTTATATTTAAACTCAAAGCCAAAATTACTAATTAAAAGAAATGCATGGAAAAATACATGTGCAAATTCAAAGGAAAAATAATTGTAGATTTATATTAAGTATGAAAAATTACAACCATCAAACAGTAAAGTTGTTAAAAGAACGGTTATAAATAGTATTTCACTCCACAATTTGGTGATTGAAAAATATTATTTTAATAATTTGAACCACGTTCTAGTATTCCACGTTACACCTTTAATCTTGACTGCTTCACCTCTAATATTTTGTAATTTTAAATTATAAACATCAAATATAGAATTAATAAATCTAAAAATATATTAAACGATGATGATTGTAATTTTTCAACAATTTAATTTTGACCCTTTAAAAAAAACTATATTTTAAGTGCCCTAATTAAATCAGGAGAGGAAAATTGAGGACTAATTGAGAGAAGAGCTAGAAAGAAATATCTAATAGAGGACTATATGAATATTTAGATGCATGGTTAAAAAAGAAAAAAAAAGTTAAAAGCTAAAATTTAAAAGTACCTTAGTAGAATATTGTTTTCTGGGGTAGAAAATTTGATCTTGAAAGTGCTATAAAAATAATTTAAAAGAGAAGAAAATTAGAAATTCAGGGAATGAACTATATTAAGATTTATGGGTTGAAGAAGTGGGGATCTTACATGGGAAATGAAATTACTGGAAAAGACGGTATAGATTAAAGTCCACCCTCCAAAATTATTGCAGGAACCTACATAATACATCACATGGTGATAATTAAAAAGAGAACAAAAACTCATCAATGGAAAAAGGAGGGAGGATGAACTTGCACGGCCGTCATTTTTGGAGATAGAGCGTGGATGGAGATAAAGCGTTGCCCAATGCCCATCATCTCCTCCATCTAGACCCCTAGATTTTGGGCTGAGGGTAGTGGAGATCATGGTTGCACGAATCGACTGATTTCGAGTAAAATTGGCCAATTTAAATTGGATTGGCACGTTGTCGATCCAATTTTAGGGCCGAATTGGGCTCCGAATTCAGCGATTTTGGGATAATAAATTATTAAAATATCTTTGATTTTATATTAAATAAAATATTTATGTATATGTAAAATAGAAATTAAAAGTTAATAATAACTAAAATACTCACAATGTACTAAAATATCCTTAGTTTTATATTAAATAAATTATTTATATATGAGTAAAATGAGAATTAAAACTCAAAAATGACCAAAATACCCCTCTTATCCTCCCTCTGCCGCCTCTGTCCGTTCTCTCCGGCGGGGTGGGGCGGAGCCGCCAGGGGAGGGGGGTAGTGGGCATTGCCGGCAGGGGGAGGCGGGGGGATGGGTCGG
>JAVDBV010048623.1:0-28993 GCA_032619315.1 Piper longum | reverse complement strand
CAAATGATCCAATATGAACTTTTAGTTTAATTAGTATTCCTGATCTGTTATTCAACAACCTCTTCTTCATCATCATCATAACCTCTTCTTCAATAAATCTTTCTTCATCATCATAACCTCGTCTTCAAAAAGATTAGTCTAACACGGTATTCAACAAAAATGTACTCGATCATCACCCCTTAAAAAAATTTTAAGTATATTTTATTTTTCCATAAGTATTTAACTTGTTATTGTATGATTGATGCAGGTTTATTCAAATCTTTATTATTGTTTAAGCCCAATCATGGATCCTTAGGCTCATGATTATTTTTCCTTTCGACGTTGATAAGTGTGTTTTTTTATTGCATGCCAATAAACTTGCTGTCGGGGATAGAACAAGTAATTTAAATAGCAAAATAATTAACCAATAACTATACCCAACAATAGCTATTAAATAGACAAAAAAAATACTAGAATTTAAAGAAGTTCGGCCAATGGCTACGTCCTCAAACACTACCAAAATAATATTTCATTGATAAAATAAATATTACAGAGAGAGAATGAACAAATTACGAATAGTGAAGTAATTTTTGGGATGGGTTAAACCAAATGGGAGGAGTCCCTTTTATAGGGAGAGGACTCCTCCCATCTCCCCGACAATCCCGATGTGGGATTTGTTATACAACATAGTACATGCATATTGTATCATATGTAAATTTTTTATGCTTCCACGTTTTTACGTAAATTAACGGCTAAGGTTTACAAGGAGTTTGCTACTGTTGACCGCTTTGCCGTATTAAACTTTTACAAAATTAAAGAAACCATTAAAAATACTGGCATTTATTTTAAATATAGTAATTATGTGTGTGGATTCAAATATAATTACTATATATCTCAATAAAAAATTTTAGTTGCGGAACTCTTCTTGAAAATAAATCTAAATAAATTGGTGCTGTTTAAAAATTTAAATGTAATAATTAAATTAATTTTCTTCAGTTAAAAAGATTTAAATCAATTAAACACTTGGTATAGAGGTACACAAAATGTTTGGCTCTAATTATTATAATAAACAATGAATGAAAAAAAATCATCACCAAAAGCCTTAACAATTAATTTATATTAAAAAAACACTTACAGTGCCCCACGTCTTTAATGGTGTTAATAATCTACTAAATTTTAATGATATGGCCAAAGCTTGTGCCCCAGGTCTCTGATTTTGGATCTGATAATTTATGTTTTATTCAGCTTCCAGCGACTATGGTAGATATTTGGGCAGGACAATGTAGTTTTCTGTACATAGATATTTACTTGTTACTTCTACATTGAAAGAAGCCATTATTGTACAGGCCAACGTAAGAGGAACAATACAAAAGACTAATTATGTATATTGTTGGACATCAAGAGGCTTAATTTGACTCATTAGAATGAAAAGATTTACCAATAAATGCTGAGATTCAATAAGTTGAAGATTGATAGCTTATAAGAAATATGATTTTATATATAGTGCATGGTAAAACATACTTCACAAATACGAGTGTGTGACGAGTTTGCTTGGAACAAGTTCACATATATGTTAAAGCTCAATTACATGCCCCACCCTCCCCATTTGTCACTTATTGTTATACTTTCGTATGCTTAATCTCATTTTAGCGAATGCATAGGAGATCTTACTTGGGTTAATAAAAAAGCAGAATGAGTGGTTCAATTTCAATTAATCTCACTGTTTTCAATTTGAAATGGTAATTGGAAAGGCTTATATTTTTACTGTTATTGATTTTTTATTTTATTAAAGATAATTATTTATTTTTACAAGTAAAAATAAATCCCTATTGATGTACATAAATAAGTGAAATTATTTATATGTTTATTTAAATTTTCATACAATTATATCATTTTAAATGTTGGTTTAATATAAATAAATGATACAAGTAATACTAAATTTGTGATCTTAATAAAATTTTATATTGTTAAAAAGTTATATGGCTTAAATCAAAATATAATAATTATTTATCATCTTTTAAAAAGTCTAATAGTCAAAAGATGGGAATGGCATATAAAAGCATGTTTCTTTATATAAGAATAATGGAAAAGGTGTACACTAGAATAGGAGGAGGGGTGTCATAGTTGAGTTTTTAAATATATCGACCTTGTACAATTGGGTTCATGGATTTCACACCGATTAGTCATTTTACATGACTTAAAAGAAGTTACATGTCTATTACTCGCTACTCTTTCTCATTAGACACGTGAGAATAAACTCAATACTGGCCCGGAAGGGCAGACACTACATTGCTTTACTCATGGACCACCTGTACGCGATTGTGTGATGCGTCCGCGCCACATTTTGGGCTTTTTACGGGCTTTAATCAAGGCAATTACATATAAGGAGTACCAAGTTTTCATTCCTATCTAAGGCTGTTAATTGAGTGTGAACATTTACTATTCAGTTCGGCTTAACTTTAAGCTTAACATTTAAATGTTCAAGCCTGAATCTTTCGTGTCAAGTTTGAGCATGATAGTTTTTTACTCGACTCGACTTGACTCGATTATAACATGAACTCAATTTAAAATTGACTCGTAGCTGGATTAAAACTTGACACGATAATATAATATGATAATATACATAATATCACTTACCTACTCAACATACATTTAACATTATAAATAAATATTATTATTGATTACATATTAAATAACGATGGTGGTGGGGGTGTTTTATATTTTATTTTTTATTTATTTATCAAATCTAGGTCATTCTTGTAATCAAACAATTTAAATTAAAGTTTGAGAAAGAAATATTATCCGCCTCTACGCTGAGATAATCTTTATATATATATATATATATATATATATATATATATATATATATATATATATATATATATATATATCTTAAGGGGAGAGCCCACTTACGTGATCGTCAAACCGAAAATTTGAAAGGTTCAATCCACGCTCACTGCATTAATATTATTTTTTGTTAGATATGTTTTTCATTATTAATAATTGACCTAATTTCGAACTCATTAAAATTAAATAGTTTAAGTGTATTCGAGTTCGAACAATATAAAAAATGTTAAGTCGATATCGAGCATATATGTTCAAAACTCATTAGATCTTGAGTTGAGTCCGAATAAACTTTGAGCTATTCAACTTAAGTTCGAGTAAAAAGTGAGTTCGGCTCATTGCTTGTTTAGCAGCACGATATCACTTTCACAGGCTTTACTCTACAATGGCGATGCATAATAACTAATGATTGAGAAAATAGCAAATATTAATAGTAAATGACATGATCAAGTTTTTAATTTGCCACATATTTAAATAACATGGTTATAATTTTTTTAATATAAATAAAATTGTCGTTATCTTATTGTCTTTATAGTCAGCAATTGATATTATTGTTCGGGTGTGGGATCGTCCGCCCCCGGAGTGACCGCGGTCCTTGTGATTCAATCCGGTCTGGATTTGAAGGGTTCGGTGGGACCGAGGCACCCTTACCACGCAAAGAGATAGTGCGATGATATAAAATAATGAAAATGATGTCAAAAGTACGAAAAGGACACACATGCAATTTTTACGTGGTTCCTTAGGGTTCAACTCGAACCCCTAAGTCAGTCCACGGTGAGGTCAATGCTTACAATCCACTATTTTCTTTGAATATTACAAATTACAAGTCTTAGTGGGATTTTTTGCCACTATAATTCCTCAACTCCATATACCCAACTTAAACACCTTGATGGGGAAAATATATTGCAAAGCTTCAAGCCCTTGTAGTAGGAGAATATATCTTGAGCTGAAATTTAAGTTGATCCGAATTAAATCGAGACGGTCCTGAGATGAACTTGTCTGATGGACGAGCACGGGCTGGATTATGAACAACACTTCGGGCACAATCAGTTACACCAATAATCCTCAAAGCGAAAAGCTTGTTCGATTTTTTATTTTACCCAACCAGTAATGGGCGAGTGGGAGAACCCAAACCCACTTATAATCACGTCTTCTTCCCTGCTTCCAAAGCAGGCAAACTCTCTTTAGCTCTACAGCAATTCCTTTTCCATAATGGTACTTGGTTTTCCTCTTGACAATAAGAAAAAGCAGCAACCTATCCTCACTGTAAGATTACAACTCCGGCGAGGGGAGGCCTTTGTTGACAGGGAGTAGCAATCAGGCTTCAAGACAGCACAGAATAAGGCTCCAATATTGCTCCTTCGAGGTAGCCGCAATAAGGCTTTGTGGTATCACGACGGCGACCTCCAAAACTCCTGGGCAGGCTCTCGTGGCTTCTTCCTGGGCGAAGCTACTCCTCAAGGCCGACCTTCCTCCTCCACGGGACTTCACTGACAGCAATCTGCAACGACATGAAACCTCCTAAGTGTGGCTCCAAGGGGACAGGATGGCCGCTCCAAACAACATCTTATTTTGACAAGGCGGTATAACTCCGGGACTCTCTGGCGGTGACAAACTTCAGGCGGCCATGAAAAATTTATGTGAATCAGCAAAAGGCATAGATGCAGGGAATGAGGCTTTTGTATCCTCACGGGGTGGATTCACATCAACAGGGCAGCAAGTAAATACGGGGCAAAAATTCTTCATGGAGATACAGCACCAAGGTGGGGGGAAGGGACCAACATCTCAATGACGAATTTCACCAACAGGCAACAATTCATCAAATCAAACCTACAAGCCCTCTCAGAAATTTTTATTTCCCCCCCTCTCTTCAGCAGCAACACCCGGTTTTTATAGAATTGGGATAATTCCTAGGTGAGAAATTTCCTCCGGCTATTGTAAAACAGCGTCTACTTCTTCTTGTGGCAATTCTTCCTCCAGCAGTTTTGTAACCGTATGACTAATGTCTTTATAATTTACAGGAAATCATCCCTGTTAACAATTAAATACAACCCCTATAATTTATTCACATGATCGAATAAATATGTGCAAACAATTATATTTAACTTAAGTATCACCTGTGGCTATATTCAAGTTAAAAATTTAGTTTATGAGCACTGAAGTTGTATCAAGCTAATTAAATATAAATATCTAGCTCAACTTATATTTACACAATAAATTAACTTATTTTAAGAACTAGTTTTACTTAAACTTTTTTATGATTTTTTTCCAACATAACATTTTTATGATTTTTCGTATAAAATCTTATATTCTTGTTATCATCCATGTTATTTTGATTATTTCACTATTCTTTTTAAAAAATAAATGTAAGCCCAAGCAGACTCCATTTCTCTTTAAATCGAATTTTAAAAAACAATATCAAGTCAAACAAGTTGGTGTTTTGTCTTTTGTTGGCCGCCAAAAAATCATTAAGTCAACGACGACTTTGATATCCATGGCCATTTCCATCTCAAAGTCGTCTTCTTCCTTATTGCACTCTACGCTGCTCCTGGAAAAGCTCATGCTGACCATTTGCAGAGCAGCTTCAGAAGCATACCATGGAGTGGTGGATGCAGTTATTGACAATCTTTGAGATGGTTTTTTCGGCTGCCCATGTCGCCAACTCCGCCGGAGAAGACACCATCTCCGCCGGGCAGCTGCTACGTACCAACCAGACCATACTCTCCATTAGCCCGATCTTCGCCCTCAGCTTCATCGACGCCGGCAACTCCACCCACCACAGATTCCGCCTCGCTGTCTGGTACCACACCATCCCCGGCCGGACCGTGGTCTGGGTCGCAAACCGCGCCGCCCCCTTCGCCGACCTGACGCTGCAGCCACCATCACGCCCGACGGCAACCTCGCCGTCGTCTCCGGCGGCTCGGCAGTGATCTGGTCGACCTCGATCGCCGTCAGCGAGCTGCCGACGTCCGCAGTGCTCGAGGAATCCGGCAACCTCGTGGTTCGGGATGGCGAAGTGAGGCTCCTATGGCAGAGTTTCGACTACCCGACCGACACGTACCTGCAAGGGATGAGGCTCCGGTTGAACCTCACGACGGCGGTGGAGACGGGGCTCGCCTCTTGGACTGCTTCCGGCGACCCGTCCCCGGGGGAGTACTACGTCGGTCTAGACCCGGCCTGGCCAGCTCAGTTCATCATGCTCCGGCAGTCAGCCCGGCGATGGCGCAGCACCATGTGGAGCAACAAGCTCTTTAGTGAGGTCATGGCCTTCAACGGCGTCTGGGCTTACACCATAACGATGGGCGACGAGACGTCGCTCACCATCTCTGTCTCCGACCACAATCTTGTATGGCGGTTCCAGCTCAACCGGTCGGGGATCTTAGAGCAGCATTCATGGATGCCGGAGTCAGGCAAATGGGGACTGGCGTGGACCAGGCCGAGAATTGCTTGCCACCTCTTTGCTCACTGCGGTCCTAACGGTGTCTGAAATCGGAACGGGTCGCCAGAGTGCATGTGCTTGGCCGGTCCGAACGTAGAGGTGGAGTGGGAGAGGAATAACTGGTAGGCGGGCTGCAAGATCCGGGCCGGTGTGGGGTGCAGTAGAGGGGATGGGTTTTTGAGGTTGGGGCCGATCAACCTTATATACCTTCTAGATTATGACCCGACTTCAACTTAAGATAATGAATAATTTTTTTAAATATGATCAAAAGCTCTAAAGATAATATTCTATTTAATATCAACAAAATTTTTGAATATAAATAGAATTTTATAAGCTACCCCATTAAACTTCTAAAGAAAAGAATAAAATAATATATCAGTAAATCGAATACCAACTATTACTGTGATATATAAAAAATAAAAAAATTAACAATTAAATTTTTTGATACAAATATGTGAGGGAAACTCAACAAGATAAAAGGGGAAAGAAGGTACATTTTTTGTGTAGGATTGGTAGCGGGACTTTCAATGTTCTGCTAACATAAAAGTTGGAAGAAAAGACTATAAAAAATGATATAAAAGTGTTCAATTCATGATTATTTGAAAAAATGATTAAGAGGGGTATATTGTAACTTTTATGTCAGTTTGTGAACAATCTAAAATCTTACCCTTAATCATTTTTCTTTTAAAGAAAGAAAGTAAATATAGATTTTTTATTTTTTGAAAAAATTACATACTAATCAAACGTGAGTAGAGTAGGCTAAGTAGTGTCACCGTCACCCATGCCACCTAAGATAGAAGAAGAAGAGGATTCCGATCGTAGAAAAATGAATCAAATAGATCAAACAAAATGCAACCCCAGCAAGCACTCATTTATCATTTTATTACTCAATAAAACCGGTTCCAATTAAGGATGCTAATTGATCGAGCCAACTAGCGAGTATTTGTAGTTCGGCTCGACTCGACTCAACTCAAAACTTGATATTTAAATACTTGAGCTCGAACTCGACTTGAACGCAAATCCTACGAACCGAGCTAGGTAGTATTCGACTCAGCTTGACTCAATTATAACTTGAATTTGACTCGAAATCTACTCGTAATTAGACTCAATAAATTGTGGTATTTTGGTGTGTAATATATTTTATAGGATTTTTTTTCTTATTGTTTGGGATTTTTTTATAATTTATTATAAATTAGTTATTATTTTTTTCGAATCGAATACAAATCTTTTATTTACAATATCGCCACCCACCCATTTCTCCCCCCCTTCCCCTGACGTTTCTTATTCCCTATACATCCGTCGCCCTCTTTCTCCATCGCCAACACCACCTCCCGCCGTCGCACCACTACTGCCCGTCCGGTTGTCCCCCAGCCTCAATAACCCAACAAAGCCACACCGTGGCAATAGCGGCGGGGGGCAGGCTGCAAACAAGCAGACAAATCCGGCCCCGCCGCCCCCTCCCCACCCTCGCCCCACCCACCCCACCCCCGCCCTGTCCAGCCACCACCGTTGCCCGCCGCAATCGCCCCCACCCTGCCTCGGTCCCGCCTCGGCCACCCCCGACCAACCTCGGTGCCCCCACCCGGCCACGCCTCGATCTGGCTGCCACCAGCCAGATCTGGTCGTGGGTGGCTTTGTCTGGTCGCAGGGGGTCGTGAGCGGCCTTTTTTGGCCGCCCACCGGCCAAATCAAGCTGCGGGGCGGCTGGACATGGCCAGATCGGGCGGCACGGACATCGCCCGCCCATCAGCCAGATCAAGCCGCGGGGCGGCTGGACATGGCCAGACAAAGCCACCCCCGACCAACCTCGGTGCCCCCACCCGGCCACACCTCGATCTGGCTGCCACCAGCCAGATCTGGTCGTGGGTAGCTTTGTCTGGTCGCAGGGGGTCGTGAGCGGCCTTTTTTGGCCGCCCACCGGCCAAATCAAGCCGCGGGGCGGCTGGACATGGCCAGATCGGGCGGCACGGACATTGCCCACCCGTGGCCAAATCTGGCCACACCGCCCCTGCCCGCCCACCCCTACCCTACATCCAGCCACCCCACGCCACCTTATTGCCCGCTGTAGTCGCCCTGATGTAGTCACCCCCGTCCTACCAAGTAACAATTGCCAAAAAATCATGGAGATTATTTTGTTGATAAATTATTTTTTAATTTTTAATCTTTATAAATGTATATTTTTTTGTTTATTTTTAAGTTTATAAAATACCTTGTTGTTTTGAGTCCAGATAGTTTTAAGTTTGTATGAGCAAGTTTCGAGCTCCCAATCGAGCAGGTTGCGAACTCCCAATCGAGTTGGTTTCGAGCTCTCAATCGAGTTGATTTTGAGTTGGTTTTGAGCTCCTAATCGAGATGGTTATGAGTGAGCAAACGAGCTGGTTTCAAGCGAACTCTTGAAATTTAATAGTATAAATATATTCGAGCTCAAGTGAAGCTCAAACATATGAGAAATATTTGAGACGATTGCGATTATACACTTTCAAAACTAGTTCGATCTCGAGTCGAGTTCAAACGAGCTTCGAACTATTCGAGTCGAGCTCGAGCACAAGTTGAGCTCAGCTCGCTCACTCATTTAGCAACCCTAGTTCCAACCCGATGTATGAACTCATCTCCTTCTCCATTTGTTGTAAAGAGTGTTCTAGCATTGACTTGGTATTTGGCATTTTGAAGTTCTTTAGTTTTTTGACTGGCAAAGGCTGTTTACCACAATCTTCAATCCAACTCGCCTTGCCAATGGGGAAGGATCCACATTGGGCACTCTTATATTTGACATAGAGCTGGTCGGCGTTCGGCATCCTTTCAACTCCTGAATGAATGATTAAGTGCATAAAGATTTATAGAGAGAGTTCACGGTGAAGCTAATGCAAATATGTAAATGTCATAGTGCATGTCAATGCCAACTACCCAGACATTGGTGCAATCAATGTGTATATTCCAAACCATTTTGATTGGTATGTATTGTAAAGACTTTGGTTTCACACTGTCGCTTATTACACAGACGCAAAAGAGGACCGTGAAATGGTCCGAATTTTTTCCTTATTTTTCTTAATGTTTTCTTAAAAATTCATTTGTTTATTTTCCGGAATTATTTCCTAAAAATCTCATTCAATAATTATTTGTAAGCATACTTATATATTTATATCCTTAAAACCCTTTTTTATTTTGAGTTCAAATTTTATGAGCCATGTCATCCCTTATCTTTTAGATTGAATCTTGAATTATATTTTTGTCTTATTACTTGGCCATGATTTTTTTCCACTTTTAAGACCGTTCAAAATTTATATAATTGGGATTTTTACAATTCATGTTCAATTTTTTTTTTAAAACCGAACCGAAATGAAATATTTTTTCTTATCAAAACCAGTATGATAAACAATTCCAATACACAATTTATCATCACAAGCGGCCAACCAATTACTTAAACATCTAATCTTTGAAATACTCGAAGTATTTTTTCATTAAAAAAATTTAAGATAAAATTTATACAACCTCCCACAACCCTAACCCAAGTTATATAAATCTTTAGCCAATACACCAAAAACAACTTTATCAATCTTAATCAGATTTTGGGTCTTATTTTCCGGTATTTTTACATGGTTTCTATAAAATAAATATATTTTCTTAGAGTTAATCAACATTGCAATCCATAGTGAATGTTATTTCCACCCATTAATTTCGGAGAGTGAACCAAAAGAAGGCGTTAGTGAGAGCGTGAATATGAGCGTATTTACGATTCCGTGTAATCAGATTCACAGGTGTGAAAAAAATAAGGGACGCCTCTTCCCCAACCTGCCAATCTAGCCGCCGCCTCCCGCCATCCACTCCCTCATCCGCTCCAGCTCTTCTTCTCCTCCCTCCCTCCCTCCTCGCCTTCCTCTGTCCCACTCTCTTCTCCTCTTCTCCGACTACACCGTCCGCAAGGTATCCACCAGACTTTTAAAAAACAATTTCTTACTTTAATCAATCTCCATATTATCTTTCTTGTTTTTTGTTCTAGGTGATTGATTTGGTAAATATTTTAAATTCAGTTTCAGGTGTGTTTTTAGTCAATGCTCGTATCATAGTTTAAGTTAATATCTGAAAAATTGATTTTATATATACATATATATAAATATATATACACACACATTTACTGTACATGCATCATAAATGTAAATATTTTTGTTATAATTTTAGTGATGTAGATATTTGCATATTTTATGGTTGTGAAGATTGTTGTTTATATTTTTTTCGTTGCCAATATTTGTTGGTAATATATTTTGATTTATAATTAGATGCTAATATTTATCTTTTAATTATATGATGAAGATGAGTCCTATCATGTACCAACACGAGTAGAGGATATAAATTTAAATCAACTCAGCAACTTAAAGATTGTACTTCATGGTATCAAGGTGAAATTACCTAGTTAATGTTGAACAACCAATAATTGAATGTGTAAATTTTTTGTTTGATGTTTGCGACGACGGTATGTTTGAGTTATGTTTCCTTACTTTGTACTTTGTAATGTCAAACTCAAAAAATAAGTAAATAATCTTGATATAAGCTTGTGTGCAATTACTAAATTCAATAATTTATGTGAACTTTATTATTATATCAGTTACATTCATGTCGAATTGCAACGAAACTCACTAACATGTTCACTTAATTTACGGTAATTTACAGCTAAAAGTTACAAACACAGTAAATATGATCCACAGTAGATTTACAGTAAAATGACATTTATAATGTAAAACTACTTTAATAATCTAAAGCAGATTCACACTCTCAGTAACCCCTCTAAGAAATAACAGAGAGGGGGAGGCGAATGGAATTAGATACGAAGGGAGAAGGCACGGCCACACCAACCTTGCTTGTTACCAACCGCCATGGCAATCTCAAGACCGCCTTCAGTGACCAAACTTTCCAACAAATACTGCAAGACATCAAGTCTTCCAAGTATCCGGTGCGCCTTTTCTTCTTCATGCTGGTTGATTTTTTTTTTATGGACAATATCTTCCTTTTTAATTAACTTTTTGAACATAGTTGTGAGCTATCCATTTGCTTCTGTTGGCTAGAAGGGACCTATTATGAAGTATATGTGTTAAGTAATTTGTTATATTGATCGTTCATGTCTACAGAGCTTGTGAATTGATACAATAGGAAACTTGGTCTGTTTTGTCAGTCACTGTGTGTCATGAAGTGTAAAGAATTCTGTATTTAACAAGCATAACTTTAGATGTTTTATGTTGGTTTTGTTTTAAGCCTAAGTAAATGACTATTAAGGTTGTTTTGGGAAACAGTTCTGATTTTTATTTTGTTTCTCAATTTTTGCTTGATACTTTTGGATGTGCTTGCCCTTATTGACTTGATATGTTTGTTATCTACTTACAGGCTGTCATCAATTATGGTGCATCCTGGTATGTGTTTTTTCCTGCGCAATCTTTTTTCTTTTCTTTTCCTAGAATGTATTCCATATATCACTTGTTTTAGAAAACTGTTTTGTGTTCTTGTACGGACATTTTGTGATCTATATAATGCTTTTGGTTGGCATCGTGTATGATTATACCTTGATGCAATGAGAAGAAACCTCGTTTATTACATTGTTATGATGTAAGATAATTTAGAAGTTGGAGAATATTCATATTCTAAGGCAGTACCCATTGCACATAAATTGTGATACCACTTAGTTTCTTGAAAGCCTTGTCTATGCATAATATGTGCCGGGTTAGAATTACTTCCTTAAGAATAGTCATCCTCAAGTTTTGGCCAACTGAAGATGGTCTCAACTCTTGAACAGAGATAAGTATATGTGTTTATTTGGTATGCATCTCTGCTGTTATAAGGATGGCCATGTTTAGGTGAAGTGGAAAGGAAAAAAAATTTTTCCAAGTTAAGCTGATAATAGATGATTGACTAGGTGGTCACTTAATCAGATGATTTGTATAACACACAATTAATGGGATTTACTTTAGTATTTGAGTGAGCCTTATTGTTGCCGGAGAAATAACTATTTAATGGAAACAATTTTTTTTTTCTGTTGGTATGGGAGCAGAAACATCCTCATTTGCTGGTGGCGTGAAATATTCTTATGAAGTTAGGCTTTAACTACTCTTTGTATAATTCATTTATTGCACAATGCAAGTCAGTTGTTTGCTAAGCCTATTCTTGAGAAGTCTTTTATGTCACATGCATTTTTATCTGCTCCTATGTTATTTGTTCCATTTTAGCTGGCATGTTACTATTTTACTGATAAGGAGTTCCCTCAAAGTTTTAGTGTGAAGATGGTTTTGACACAATGGCAGGTGCAAAATTTGCAGCCAGATTCTTCCAAGCTTCTGTAAAATGAGCAAAGAGTTTCCTGAGCTTTTGTTTGTCTATTCCGACATTGACGAATGCCCAGAAACTACTCAACACATTCGCTACACCCCTACTTTCCATTTTTACCGTGAAGGAGAAAGGGTCGATGAGATGCTTGGTGCAGGCGAAGAGCGCCTGCATGACCGGCTATGGTTACATTCTTGACCGTATCAGGTGTCTATTGTCCATTCCCTGGTATACGAACAGACAATGGCTTTAGTTGTGTACTTGACACAGCAAAATATATTTGGTTTTTGCTTTCATCCAACTATCTGCTTACCTGCGATGGTTGATATGGATGCACAATATAATTTAAATTAGTGAAAATCATTCAAAGCATTTAGTTGGTCAATTAAGCTCAAATCTTTTTTTAATGGTCAAATTATCAAATCGTATTTGGTTGTCTTGTGCATTTGCTTGCAAAAAAATTGCCAACTTTGGAGGTGGACATTGCTGCTGGTGGAAACTACAGGTGAAATTTATTTTTTTCGTGTACTTAATCATTCTCCATTATAGGCGATCTCCCGCTAAAATCTCAGATTATGTCTGAGTCACAAGTTCGGGAGTTTATGTCGCTTCAATGAATGACGAACCCTTTCCTACAGTCTACCAAGTTGACGTAAATGGCAGTGTCGGAATAGAAAGATCCAACTTTTGGAATGTAAGAACCGTAAAAGGATAATCACAATGCAACACAGAATTACTTTCTTTGGAATATAACATTAAGTTATCCACCTATTACTACATCGGGTAATATAGGATATGTGCGGGCAGAAGAAATAACAACAAATTCCAAGCTAGCACAACTCTGTAAAGAAAATAAACTATCCATTCTCTTTTACAGTCAACGGGTACAACAGAGATATTCATCTACTGTATAGCCAAGACCTTGATGGCAGAAAAAATAAAAATTAAATTAAATTAAATTAAAGCTCTACCGTTCACCAAGGAACAAATGAAGAAAAAATTGAGTCGTAAAATTCACTTCCCCAGCTGTCGTCAATGTGAATGTAATAGCCATCTGTAAATGGGTAGTACCTGCCTAGCCCCAATTTGAGGGGTACGTAATGCTAAAAAAAAGTACTCCTGAAGAGCATTAGGAACAAAATAATTGGCTCTGAAAGTCATGTACTTAATTTTTCAGACATATCTACCTTCTTCAAGCTGGCCATGTACGTGAAATAGATTGTCCAAACATACGAAAAGGAGTTGCTGATCAATGGCTAGGGAAAATAGTATCACAATTAACTGAATGTCAGTTTCCTGTTGTGCAAAAACAATTCCAAAGATTACAAGAATAACTGCATTAGTCTTAATTGGAATGAAAGATAAGCATGATTCACCAGTTTTCAAATGTCTTGCTTGATCACAGATAGATTAAGAACTAAGGAATCGAAATTATAGGGAAAAACTTGCCATTGTAAAAATATGTAGATGATTCAATGTATACAAAGTTTTACCTGTAGATGGTCAGGAAAAAATCTAAATGTGATAAAATCACAAAGAGGCCAATAAGCGAGTCCACTTTTTAAGGTAGGAATTAAGCCCCTCTTCAACCTTGCAATAATCTCTTCACCAGTTTCGCCTGCATTTTTGGAGTCGAACTGTTATGTTATTATGTGATGGAAATATACATTATCAGCAGAATAAAAACACAATTCGATTTACCAAAGACATCAAACAAGATATGAAAAGGAAAGAACTGTTCAAGTAAAGAGCTCCAATGTTGGCCATTTTCTAAGTATGCGCAAATCTAGGGTAAATAGGAAAACTTGAGTGCCCTATGGAGTAGGTGATAACCTATACGTGAGTCTTAGAATTTAAAGCTGTTAGGAAATTACCTTCCCTAAGATTTAGCAAAGAAGACTCTAGCTTCTAGCCTCTTCAAGCAATTCACAATTTTCAACATTTTTTTTACAAAAAACATGCAGAGGTTCACATTTTTCAATCATTATTGGTGGTCATTGCAAAACAACATTGTATCATATGTACCAGGTCTGCTCTATATTTCTTCCAATGTACGGTTTTTTTAAAAAAATGCAGCTCTGTCCCCTAATGCATGCCCTTTTTTTTAATTCGGCTCTTTTTTTACCAGGTCTGCTCTATATTTGCCAGGTTCAA
Organism: Piper longum; assembly: GCA_032619315.1. NCBI lineage: Eukaryota > Viridiplantae > Streptophyta > Magnoliopsida > Piperales > Piperaceae > Piper > Piper longum. Next base: position 14,271 of record JAVDBV010048623.1, on the reverse strand, counting down.
AAGAAGAGGCTCGCCCCTTCACATTATCTTGGCAAAGTAACACTCAGTTTCAGTTTGCAGTTGATGAAAGTGGAAATCAAGGAGAAACTCAGATTCGTTCGTGAGATTTTTGCATCCAAAACGATCAAATGTTTTTGACCCAATACATCGTGTAATTGTGTAAAGGAAGGAAAGGTAATATATCCTTTTTCGCTTTTACAGTATTTTGTTGAATGATTAACAGACAAATTTTGTTGAACAGACATATAAGCTAACTAAACATAAGATTGAATATTTTCTATCAGCATAAGCACATATCATGATGCTTCCATACCATATAGCTTATAAAGACTACTTATTTGGCATGAATAAGTATCAGAAAGCTCCTTTTGGCAGATTAAAATAGAAACCTTAAAAAGCCGTATATTTATATAAATATACATGATCAGACGAAGATGGAAAGAGGAGGATACTAAAGCTAATCATAGTACCTTGTAGTCTGGCATTGAATGAGAAGAAAACAACATTCATTATTGGTCCATAGACAGTTTGCCCAAGAAACATCTTCTAAACAGTGGTAATCACATCCCGTTTAGGTAGAACTTTAGACACTGCATTAAACCAAAAATGCAATGAAGGCCCAGACATCAACGTCCCATAAGTAGCCATCCGCAATGTTCTCACTGGATCATAAGAACTTCCAGGCTCAAGTGTAATCATCTGCTCAAAGTTCCAATTAAAAATTTGAAACAACAACAATAAATAAAATTCCAAGTCTTAATTTTGATTCTTTTGTTGTTAAACCCCCACTCATTTTAAAAAGGGCTAACATTTTTGCGCAACAACTATCAAACAATTTCACGCGTACACATCTTCATATCAAAGAGCCATAGAACTCAATCATCAAATCTCAATCAACGCAACATACGCAGCCATTCACAAAGTTCGTACTGGATTATAAGAACTCGCAGGATCAAGTGTAATCATCTGCTCAGAAGTTCCAACAAAACAACATACACACATAAAAACTGCAACTCTTAACCGTGATTCTCCTGTGGTAGCCAGAGACTTATTCATTCATTCCAAACAGCTAATTTTTCTAAACAAAAGCTTCCCAATAATTGAACAACACACGCTTTGGAATTAAATAAACATAGAGCTCAATCATCTCATCTCAATCCACCATTCATTCCAAAAAGCAGCAAAAAAAGTATCCAACAATTGCACAAGCACACATTTTGAATCAAAGAAACTCAATCATCCCATATAAACCAAACTAACTGCGATTCCCCTGTTTCCAAACCACCATTCATTCCGAAAGAGGTAACGTTTTTGCGCAAAAACTATCCAAAAAATTGCAAAAGCGCCCATTTTCAAATCAAATAGACATAGAACTCAACCATACCATCTCAATCATCCTAATTCCGAAAAAAAATGGACAAGTAAGAGACCGGAAGACACATAGGCGGCGGTGAAGATGAACCCGGCGGCTGCGCCCTTGGTGAGAGCAGGCCCAGGTACCAGCTCACCAGGCCATTCCGCTCCGCCTGCGCCGGCGAAGACGTCGCCGGAGCAGAGGAGAACCTCGACAGCCCCTGCTTCAGAAACGGCAGAAGAAGCGACGGCGGGGCCGCCTCCAGCAGGCAGAGACGGCGGGGCGGGAGGAAGGACGGCCGTGGGAGAGGAGCCTCGAGCCGCCGCCGCCGCCATTGTCGCCTCCTCGCCGGCGGCGACTGCGCGGCGAAGGGTGCGGTGCCGAAAGCCTTGGAGGGGGATTCGTAAGTCGCAAGGTTTTTATTTGTGGTCATGTACCGAGGGCCCACTACTTGCCACGTGGACGATCCTGATCATTCCAACACTAATTTTTTTCAAGTCAATATCTGTGTTGAGCGTAGAACATTTACAATAAAAAATAAAAAAATAGGCGTTGAACAAATTTGTTTTTTCTTCCTTCACCTGATTGTGAAAATGAGTCTTTTCCCATTAAAAAATACTATAATTGTTTAAATTACATTTCTTAAATTATAATTAATATTTATCTTTATTTCGTAGAAGAATGTGAGTGATGAACGGTTATTTAAGCATGACTCTTCATAATTAATAATTTATAATATGATTATAAATAGTAAAAGTTTAATAATTATTTTTTCTTAGACATCAATTGTTCTCCGCGACCAAGGTTTGGGAAGGCAATGCACTAACGTTGATTTAGTTTGGCGTGAGGCCGAATGATATTATACTAATTTAATTTACATCAAAATAATTTGTATATTTATCCAGTCTAAATTTATATATTTGTATTTATCGTATTTCATTTGAACACAATTTGTTTTAAAAATTGACCAATTTTAAGTGAAAAGTTATTCCGGTGATCTAATTTATTATTTCATGTTTATTATATTTTATTTGGCTCAATGTCTTATTTTTTTAATCAATGCTCAATTTTTTTAAAATTATTTCATTAATAAAAGTTGATTGACTAGTTTAATCCATAAACGAACCTAAATTAGGATTTAGTCTCTTTAAGTGGATGTTGTTGAGTGGGGTTGGTTATATTTGATCTTGTTTAGTCATATCCACTAAACCTACCTTATGGAATGAACAAAAATGACAGACCTTGAAGCATGATGAGCTGTAATAAGTGAACTTTTACTCTATCTCATTGCTTGAGAGCAGATTTTTATAAAAATGCTCTCTTCCAAGCAAAAATATTCTTAATCGAATGAGATATGCATTAAATCAACTTATACTCATATTTAATCTAGTCAACATTTTTTAAGTAAAAGATACATTATAGTAGCACACTTTGCCCCTGCTACGGCTATGATGAATGAACACCTACAGCTGCCAAACTGAACAAAGAAAAAAAAATGCAAATTTAGACGTAGAACAGCTGCATGTTAAATAATTGAAATCTAAAGCTCAAACTGCTATTGTTTGTATTTAGAATTAGTTCATCTAGACTGCTTCCTCGTATCTTGTGGGTTTTCTCTAATTAGCCTTCACATCTCGATTGCTGGCTAGTTATCACAAACATGCCGGAAAAATCCAAGTTACTTAATATAGTCAAGGCACTAGTTTCAAACATATGTTGAAGAACATGAAATAAACTGCACAGTAACATTTAGCAAATCACGAAGATGCAATACATGACATAGGCAAACATCTTGACTGTTTCACCATCTATTACCACAGCTCACAGGTTTTTAGAAGGGAGGGGAAAGCACCATGAACTTCTCATACAAAGGTAACACAATTAGACTCTCCAAGTGAATAAATTATGATAGGGCACGAAATTTCTTGACGCACACACATATCTCAACCCAACCCCATACTTTTGCATATATAACTATTTTTTGAGGTGAGGGAAGCATTGGTACACATCATTCTTGGGGTGCTTTGCTTCAGCATGTTCCTTGCATTTTGATTCTGAGGTGGTACAGATGAATGTCTGCATGCAAACCTTGCACTGCATGCAAGCAAAGAAAAGACAGGACCATGACGGAAAGTTATTTAAAAAAAGAAAAATGAATTCCCAGATAGATGCTAAACGAGCCATTGAGAAACAAAAGTAGTACAGTAAAATGGCAACAATTTTGAGGACAAGATGCAACATCAACTACAAGCAACAAACACAGCATCAAATTACCAGAAGACAACTAAGATCATAGTATCTTCAATGAAATTTTCAGCGTTCAGTATTTATCTTAACCACAAAAAGAGTTTCTAGAACCAAAAACAAATTTTCTTCAGTCCGAGTTAAAGATTCCCCAATGTATACTTATAATCATGTGCAGCCACTTCGCCCAAACCACAGTTTGAAGTGTATCATGGACATCTCGAGTTAGCTATCCATTCACGTATCAAGGAAAGTTTTCCGACCAACACAATCTTGATGGCAGTAACAACAAATTTTGCAAAAAAATTGAAAAACTAATATCAAGTAACCAAGTTCATCTCTTTTTCCCAAAGCTTATCAAGCTCATCTTTAAAAAAATAAAAAATGATAATATCTCTAAAGTTGCGCCAATAAAAATTTCTTTACAACTCTAGGCGCCAGCTCATCTGAAACTGCTAATGAACCACATATCAATTTAGCCAAAAACTAACTCGACTCAGTATGAGTAAGAAACGAAGGAGACCACATTGCACTACACCTCACCACCCCCCATAAGACTGTTTAAAGAAATAACATAACTAAGAAAGACTATTAGCATTAACAACAAGATCATCAACAAAAACGTGTAGCACCCCTAAACAATTTAACAAAGTCAATATGCACACCAATCATCATCTAAAAAAAAAATTGACAAACTGCTAATCTACCAACAAAACTCATTCACTAAAACTTAAATTTTTCTACCCTACTACATTTCACTACATCCCACCCCCCACCAGCTAAAATAAATTAAAGAACTGAGATAAATTATAAGCGCTAACAATAAGATCATAAACAAAAAGCAGAATCAAGCCGTGCATCGCACCAAAACAATATAAAAGAACTAAAGTGCATGTCAATCAATAATCATCATCTAAAAAACATATAATTTGACAAAAAATGCTATATTTAAACAAATCCCTTACAGTAGAATCCAAAATTTTACACAACTATCACACGATCCAACAGATAACCAAACCAATCCACACCTAAACACGAACAAGATCATCAAAGAAATCTTTTTATTTTTGAAAAAAAAAAGCACCTGAATAGTCATCGATTTCTTGTTGGATTCCAGCTGGCTCCCTACACAACACAAAAATAAAATAAAATCAAAACACAAAAAAAAAAATCCATCCCACAAGAGCAGACAAATCAGCCTAAACAGAAATCGAACCTTTGGAGGCGGCCTTCATCTTCTCCAAGTTCTTCTCCCGCGCCATCTTCGACTTCTGGCCGTTGCCGCCGCCCATCTTGCGACCCTCCTCACCTCCGGCCGCCGGAAAACCGATAAAGGCGCCGCCTTTGCGATCTCCTCGGTTGTCGCCGCCGGCGACCGTCTCACCCACTCAGACGACGGCGAGGGGCGGGGGTTGTGGAAGGTAGTGGCGGCTAGTAGCCGGTTCTTATCGGGCGAGGGGCTCGCACGTGTGGAGGGGGGGCACGGGTGCAGTTGCGACGGTAGTGGTTCCCAGTTGGATGTTGTTACGACAATAATGTTGGGCTAGCATGTGGTGCACCTGCCACCGGTCACCCACACCCTATCTGTGGGCCCCGCACAATAAAGCCTTTTTTAATTATTATGTCTGACTTCTATGAAATAGGTGCAGCCCGCCAATTGACTTTGTCAACAACTCTACAAACGACAAAGAAAATAGAAGAAGAAAACATTATGGCCCATTTTAATATTCTTGGTGAAATTTTGGTGAAAACACGGCTTTCATGTTGGCACTGGGCACAAAAATTAAATGAAGTAAATGTGAACTTATATTTGCTTGTTAATGCTTGAAGCTGTATTTTATGTCACTACATTGGGGTTTTTTAGGAAAAATTAACGAAATAATGAAAAGAGGATAATCGAATAATTGCAATTAACAACAATACGAACTTTTAGTGCCGGGACGATTGTTTTATGATTACTAAAATTTTGATCAACAAAAACTAAAAAATGTATGATCCTGAAAATTTTAAGATCATCCTACTCTTTGGAAAGTTTTGTGTGTCAAATTGCAATTTGAGATAGATGCCCATCAATAATTTTTTCAATTTTTTTTTAAATGACGTTGCTAAAATGGAAGGCATAAAATGCGGTGCCCGGTGCGTCAATATGGAGGAAACGACGTGCGTATTTTTATTTTTTTTAAAAAAATAATATGGAGGAAACGAATGGCACAATTAAAGCGTGAATCTTTTCACCAACGGAACAATTTCATCACTTTGTAACAGTACAAACCAATTCGAGCAATCAAGAAGCAAACTCCAAATCATTGATGGATATATAGCACATATTTCAGCAGTTGTAATTCTATACACCACTTGGTGACAAGATGAAGTGATTTAAACCATTAAAGCAATTAAGAATCAACGCCAAGTCAATGATGATATATATAGCATGTATTTCAGAAGCAAAGAAGAAGCTGCTGATGATCAATGCTAGTTAGCGTATTACACATCCAACTTCAAACAAGAATTAGACAGAGGTAAACACCATTGAGAGAGTCCGTGCTCTTGAGAGAAATTTACTGGTGGGACAAGCCAAAAAAAAAAAAAATGGCTATACATGCAAAATAAGTACTTCTGCTACACCTTTCTTGCTCGACTTCTTTCCTCTTCTTCGGCTCTTTTCCATGCAGCCTGAGAAAGGAAACAGGAATAAAAATTCAAGTCAAAAAAATGGCTTCGAGAAAAACTGAAATGAAACTTGGTCACAAAAATATGGTTTTTATCAAATGCGAATTCTATTTTGGCAGTTCATATGTCAGGTTTGTGATTGCAGTAATTACCTTCTCTCTCTCGAGCCTTGAGAGATGAGGCTTCACTGAATTTCCCAAGCTCAGGCCTCCCCACGCCTCCATTAGTTCCCTTTCTCTTGCTTTTCTTCTGCTCTCAAACTGATTTGCGCCTTCTTCTTGTAGCTGGGCTGTGGGCTGTTGTTGCTTCACCTTTTCGGGTTTTGATTCGTGTTTTACTAATACGTCTCCCAGGCCAATCGTGTTGTCTGAACGGTAGCCAGTTTTTTCCTTCTTTACCACTTCCTCCCAACTTGATTTAGCAGCCGTCTTCTTCTTTTCAAGTCTAGAGGCATGCTTCACGTCAACCTTATCCAAGCTCTCTGCAACACCAGCCACTGATTCCTTAGTAGTCTTCAGATATTTCATTTCATTTGCTGTTGGGGGCAGCTCTGTTGATGCTGCATTCTCGGCTTTTGCTGCAGTTTTCTCTTTTTCAAGCCTGCAAATATGTTTAGTAAGAAGAGTGCCTAAGCTCTGCTCACCTGAAAAAGCTTCAAGCGCTTCCTGTTTAGATCGTTCTACCCGAGACAGCGGTTTAGAGGCAGCAGAGTTAGTATACTGAGAATCGAGCACATCGACTTCTACATTTGCCTTACAGATCACTTGTTGCCCGTCAAATGTGGAAACTAACTTTTTAGCAGCAGCCATATTTTCCTCACTTCGCACTGCCGTCATTTTGTCAACATCACTATCATTCTCCATTATCCAGATTGCCTCGTCCCGTTCGACCAAATTCGATTGTCCTACCGTACCTGTATTTTCATTTTCTTCAATCACATAACCAGTTTTCTTTGTTTTTGATTTCAGTATTTCCCGTTCTAATTTCGAAAAATGTTTCACCAAATACTTGTCCAGTCCAGGAAGCTCACTTGCGGAACGAGTAGAATCAATGAGATCTATTCCAATTGGCACTCCTTTGCGTGCATTTTCAGCAATCTCGGTGCGTTCTTTTGCAGCTTTGGCCTCTTGAACTTCTTTCTCGAGCCTAGATACATGCTTCACTAGAAACTTATCCAAACTTGGAAGGTTCGTTCCTTCTTGCAACTTTTTCATCTGGCCATGGGGAAGGGAGCTTGCACTAGGAACTTTTTTCTCGAGCCTAGATACATGCTTCACTAGAAACTTATCCAAACTTGGAAGGTCCGTTCCTGCTTCCAACTTTTTCATCTGGCCATGGGGAAGGGAGCTTGCACTTAAACCATAATCATAACGCATACAAGAATCTGCTCCTTGAAGAACAGCATTCAAACCACAAGTTGCAACTGCGGTGGCAATGGAGGCTATCTCTTCATCTTTCAAACATTTTAGCCTAGTAAGCATCATCATTACAAGGTTGGCTGGAGATGATAAAGGAGCATCTGAATCAGCTTCGATGGCAGGGCTAGACATTTCTGATAATGTTTCATTTAGTTCTGGGTTTTGACTGATCTTTCTTACTATATCATTGAACTCCTCTTTTTCTGAGCAGCAATCCTTTGCTAGTCTAAGTAAAGCTGTCTTAACAGCAGCTGAAACCTCCTTATCCACTTCAAATTCAGTCTCAAATGAAGCTGTCACTGTGTGAAGAGCTTTCCCACCAGTGGTAGGAGAAGTCTCTACTTCATATGGCCTTCTTGGACAACCAGGTTTATCGTACATTATTATTCCCATCTCAGTTGCCTCTTCAAATGCTTTCTCAACATTTTTTTCTGCCAATTCCAGTAAGAATTCTGCTTCTTTAGTTGGAAGCCTGAAAACGGAACGGAACGTCTACTATAGTCAAGCAATCAAATCTGTTAAAAAAAAAATTTTATTAGGTGATTAAAATAAAAATCTAAACCTGGAAGCTTTTAGTATTCGGCACCAAGATGCCTCTACCATTGCAGCTTTCCGAGCTTCCATTGCCTTTTGAGCAGCGTCTCTGGCAGCCATTTTCTCCCTTACTATCCTACAGTAATGAGGATTGGAGTCGCCAAGGATTTCGCCAAGAGTGGAATTCATCCCTCCATTTTCCTGGGACAAGCAAGCATTTGTTCACGTATTGCTATCCGTAACTAGTTCAATAAGTTAGATTGGCAACTGCAAAATATGAATCAAATGAACCTGAAGGATCTTTATTTTTCTATTCAACAGAGAATCTGTTTTCTTCCTAGGGAACCAATTAAGAGGTGACACACTTCTTCTGCGGAGAGGTTTTTTGATCTGTGAAGCCGGTTTGTTGACAGCATTCAGAATTGCATGACAAATCACCCTTGATGCTGACAAATTCTGATGAATAAGAAAAGCAGAGCGATATACTCAGCCACCCAATGTTGACTACACTATTTAACACCAATTGTTTGCATGGTAATGCTAACAAATTGAATAAAAAATCAGTGTCAAACTAGCAAGTATATTTTCTGCGTCAATCAAAATATCAAGTGTACTTGTGCTAAAATATAGCCCGGTTATATACACGTAAGGAATCACTGATACCTAAATTAACTACACAAGTAAGCACAAAAGAACTGCTCGGCAATGCTACAAACTATACAAAAAATCACAATAAAAAATAGCACGTAAACTTTCCTGTCAACCAAAATATATAAATACTTGTGCCAAAATAAAGTCAGATATTAATGAACACTCAAAGAATCATTGATTCCTAGTGATACTAAACACTGCTTTACTTAAGCCTAAATTAGTGCTAAAAATATCAGTGAATGAACTTTACTTTGCACATATGCAATAATATAACAAGTTCTTTCAAGATAAGCCTTCTACCTCAATAAATTTCAGCCAGTAATATCAGAAAACATTTTCAAGAGTGTAACCAATTAAAAACAAGTTGCATTAGATCTATACTTAACAACAACAGTCATTACACTTCAAACCCCAAATTCAGAAAGTTCAGAATAAAGCAAAACAGAAATTCTACAATCCAATATGTGAAAAACTCACAACTGCAAGTACAATAAAAAACCCCTAATTAGAACCCGCCATTCCCCAAGAATCATATTACGAACATACTCTCAAACTCCCCAACTCTTAAAAATCAGAAGCGATACCCTAGATCCAGATTCCTTAAACTCTGCGCAGTACATAGGCAGAAGCAACATAAATCTCTCAGAATCGGGGCTCCAAGACTTCAATTTTTTACAAAATTCAACTTGAGCAAAATTCAAAACCACGATTGCAATCGGAATCCCTCAACATCCAAATTAAATTAGCACCATCCTGCCCTCAATCCGCCACTTACGCAAAATCAATTCAATTGCGAATATACTCCCCAACCTAACCATAAATCTCAAGAACCAGAAGCAAAACTCCAGATCCAGATTCCACCGATCAATCCTCCAATAAACTTCTTAAACAAAGAATAAACTATAAAACACCGTCACTAGTACTAAAAATCGCAATTACAGTCACATCACCTCAGCATTGTAACTAAGCTAGCCCCACATTCATCCACAAAGTCAAACAATGAAACCTCAGAATCAGAAGAGCGACCCAAGATTCAAATTCGTCCCACCAATATTCCAACAAGGAATGCTAAGAACTGCGATTAGCACCACTCTCCATCCCTCAATCCACCATTTCCACAAAATCAATCCCGAACCTACTCCTAAACTCACAAAAAACCTCAGAAAATCACAAGCGCTACTCCAGATGCAGATTCAACAAATCAATCCTCTATCAAACTTCAAAAAGGAAAAAAAAAATCGCAATAAATAACCGGTGCCGCGATTACAACCAGAATCCAACTAAGCCCGCCGATTTCCACCTAATCAATCGCGAACACATTCCCAAACTCCCCATAAACCTCAAAATCAAAATCAAAACCCTACATCAAGATTCCACAAATCAATCCTGCAATAAGCTTCCCAAAAAAAAAACAAAAAACAAAAAAAGAAAAGAAACAAAGAACAAGAACGGGCCTTCGCGTTGCTGGCGGCCGCCGCGGTTCCCGAGTCGTCGCCGCCGCCGCGCTCCGCCGCCATTGCCGGAGTAGGCGGCGAGTCGTCGTCGAGAAGAATTGGGGAGGAATTGGGAGTGGGATTCGCCATGGACAGGGTTTGTGAAGAAGAGGAGGAGGTTTAAAGGATTTGAAAAGTAGCCGTTACGAGGGCGAGGCACCTTTAAACATAATTATTTATGATAATTTTTTTTCCAACGCTTAAATACAGATTGATTGATTGATTATCATGGGTGGTGCTAACATCCGAATCAACTCGAACCTCGATACTAAACATTAAATATTATGTACAATAATTTTATATTTCATAAATTTTTAGAGCTATTTACTTGACATATAAATAGAACCAGATGATTTTATAATAAAAATTAGTATCTGCAATGGTGACTGTTGGTCAAAAAATATCTTACGAGATCATAAAATAACTATTTTTGGGGAATAAAAGGCAATAAAATATATTATTGTGGTAGCCGAAACAGTGGATTCCCCTACAACATTTAAGAGTAATTTTGTTTAAGTTGTAAAAATATATAGTTATATGATCTTAATGAATGGATAAATTTTTATGTTAGTGATATTACTCATTAATTGTTGCCAATACTATTTTTTTAATTTTATTTGATATTATTATTATTTTGCGCATGAAAAAACCATTTGGCATGTAATTGATATGAAGCCAAATTATTGAATCCGTAAAAGCTAGTTCTATCTTATATTATACTAGAGAAAAATGTGAATAAATAAAACTCGAGTTTTTTACATATTTGAATTGAACTCGATCCGGTGATTTGACCTGACCTCAAAGATAAATAAGTTGAATTTGAACACGTTATAGACGTCAGTCCTCTCAATATGATTAGTCTTTTTTTTTTGTGTGGAAATCATGACAATGAATGTTAATAATCCTTCTCAACATCATTTAAATTTACAACTTTGCGACATTCTCATTGATATTATTCCATATATAAAAAAGGATATAGAAGAAAGCAAGAATTGCTTCTCTGATGTCCCAGAATTCTATGCCACCATGTGAGACTACAAATGGTTGAATGAATCAGTCTATCAATAGAAAATGCAAAATTCTCAATTAGTTTAGGAAGCATTGAAGCAAGGAAGGAACAAGGATTTTGTACAATATTCCTCCCATTCCAGCCCATCCCACCACTGCTGTTCACCATAGATGCCCTGCAATGAGCTTGCACTGTAATTGCCCAAGGGAAGCTTCTTCAACTTTGGACACTCAACAGCAGCAATTCTTTGCAATGAAGGAAAACTCAGGGCACCCTTGCAAATACTCCTCAATTCTGGAAGATCTCGAATTGATAGCGTTTGAAGCCTGGGAAACACTATTCTCTCCTCCAAGGTAACATCATTCCAGCTCACTAGTTCTTCTATTTCTGAGCAATAGAACACATAGATCTTCTCCAAAGTCTGAAGGTGCAAAATCCATGTGATGTTCTTCAACTTGTGGCAATGCCAGATATTCACATACCGAAGGTTGATTAGGCATTGGGCAGTCACCTTCCTTCCCCATATTGTCTTCAAAGAAGGAAGACCATGCAAGGACAACACCTCAAGCCCTTGAAGCCAGTTATCCTCTAGCACTTCACTAATGATAAGTTCCTTCAGCCCCAAACAGTTGTTGATACTAAGCCTCCTCAGATTGCTTGCTTCATAGGAGACTTTGAGACGGGGAAGGCCTTCACATTCTTTGATGTAAAGGTACCTTGTGGAGTTTGGCAAGTTCTTTGAGCCAATGTAGTAAAGAAGGGACGTGAGTGTGGTTAAAGTAATTCCCAGGGTGTTCAAGTAACTCAAGTTTTCTAACTCTTCTAAACCAACCTTCTCTTCTTTGGGTTCCCAATCGCTATAAGTGTAATACAAATTTAAGACTTGTAAGTTTGAAGAAATTGGAATAGCTTCTCGTGGAATGGTCTGAAGATGTTGGGTACGGTGGAGATCCAAATGCTGGAGCTTTGACAAGGTTCCAAGCTCCTTTGGGAGTGATACAATCTTTGTTCTAGACAGATCAAGATGCCTTAGCTCACAAAGCAGGGAAACCTCAGATGGAAGTTCTTTAAGACTTGTAAAAGAAAGATCCAAGACTCTCAAATGAGGCATGTGCAAGAAGAAACCATCACTGATCCTGCAGAGGGCAGTGTTCCATTGAAGGAACAAGGTGGATAAGTTCGTGCACAATGGGCTGCCTTCTAGTGTGATCAATTCATTGGCCATCAAAGACATTCTTTCTATTTCATTCCAATTCTTTATGCTTGATAAGCTTGTCAACCTTGAGTTTGATTTAACCAGATACCTGTGCTTTTCTTCCCTGCCTTTGGATGATAACCACAAGGCTAGACCATGAATCACATCATGCATCTTGACTTGAGTTTCTTCATCACCACGCTCTAACAAGCAGGCAACTTTCAAACTTCCAACAATAGCATGCCCTCTATCATGAGCTTCATCGATGTTTCCAAAATCATCCAAGAAGCCTTCTCCTATCCACAAATCTATCAATTGTTCTTTTTCAATTGAAAAATCTTCAGGGAACAAAGAGCAATACAAAAAGCAAGATTTTGTTGTGTTGTTGGGCAAGTTATCATAACTGAACTTCAGAAGATAATAGACACCTTCCATACCTCTAATATCTGTAGGGGAGTCCTTAAGTGTTCTCCCTGCATCCCTCCACTCCTCGGCAGATTCTTTATTCGCCATTGCCCTGGCAATGGTTATAACTGCAAGAGGCAATCCACCACATTTTTGAACGATTGCTTCTGCAAGAGGCCTTATGCGCGAGGAACTCACTGCGACATTGTTGACCTTCTCCTTAAAGAGTTGCCATGCTTCTTCATAGGCCAAGCATTTCACTTCCACCAATCTATCAGCTTCCATGTCAGTGCAAACATCTTTGGATCGGGTCGTGAAGATGATCTTACTCTTATTTGTGGCAGAGGGACGAGGGACTCCCACTTTAGCGAAATCTAGCCTCTCCCATGCATCATCCACAAATAACATGAACTTTTTCCCTGTCAAGGTCTTGTATATTATTGTAGCTCGATCATCTACACTACTGCTCTCATCCCACGGAAGGCCCAATCGATCTCCAATTGCCCTTTGTACATTTTCTACAACATAATCATTAGATGCCACTACCCACACTGCTACATCAAGATCATGAGCCTCAACAAGAAGATCATTGTGGATCTTTTTCAAAAGGGTAGTCTTTCCAACTCCCCCCATTCCATAAATCCCAATAATTCCCACTTCATCTTCTTTGAGGTAGCATCTGAGCATTTCAAAATTTAAATCAGTTCCTACCGTTGATGGTGTGTCAGGCACCTCGTTTATTGGACTTGGAATTGATTTATAGGCCACATCATCAAATGCTCCAACACCAATCAGTTCATTTACATCAGCCTTCTTCTTGGCAAAACTCTTGTTAATCCCATAGTTCACGCACAGAGATCCATAACAGTGTTTCCTTTGGGGCAGTTGCTCTTCCATGTGCTCCACTTCAATCTCAATCTTCTCAACTCTATCCAACCACCCCCTCACCTCACCTTTACAAGTCAACAACTGTCTCTCGGCAGCTGCAACTCTCAACCTGACATCATCCCTCAAATCTCTCAACTCCTTCACCTTGTTCCGCAAGGAGTTCACGTTCTCTTCATAGTCGACAAGAAAACTCACATGCTTTGCTGCAAACTGCAAGAACCCCGATGTAACTGCCATGACAAAAGAGGAAACAAACTCTGTGATCATTTCTAATAGCAGAAGCTAGTGGACAACCAATCTAATAATCTACTCAGGCAACGATAGACTGTGATCAATGGCGTCTAATGCATAGGTACTGCAAAACGTTTAAGCCAACAAGATCCACTTCTTGTCTGAAGTATGCAAGAGTC
>JAVDBV010048622.1:0-14985 GCA_032619315.1 Piper longum | reverse complement strand
TGGCCTTGGGGGGTTGGCCAGTCATCCCTAGCCACTGGTCATCGCTGACGGCTCAGCCTGTGGCAGCAATTTTTTATTTATAAAAAAGATGTTGTTAACGGCGTGGTGACTAGATCCAAATGCGGTGGCCCCCCATCTAGCATTAGGGTGGTCGAATTTGGTTGCCCTGTCTTTACTAAAGATTTTTCTTAATTTTTTTTTTACTTGTGGCGGCAAGATCACGGCCCACAAACTCTTTTTCTTTTAAATTTTTTTAAGTGAGGATATTTTAGAAAATTCATTTTTTATGGTAATTAGACCTGATTTTCCTATTACTTAATAATATAAAAAACTTTTTACCCTTTTTTGGTAAAAAGCTTATGATAGTTGTTATACTTCACATATTCAAATCTCTTAAATTTCCCTCAGAATTCATTTACATCTACACTCAGACCATCATGACTTGGTTAATTCATGGAAGATTACTTTGTAAAACACTCTACAAATTCTTACTGCTTTTGCATAGCATATGCACTCGCTATCTTTTGATAAAAAAAAAAAAAACAAATCAATCATAGCGGCAGGTTACTTCCATTGAACACTATTGAAGAATCATATATATTAGTTAAAAGTGTCTTACTTCAGCCAAAATCTAAATCTACTTAAATTTTAAAGGAATAGTTATTGGAAGAAATTGGTGTCCACTTTTAATTAAATTAAACTTTTTGTATTATATATAACATTTATAGTTTAATTAGATCTCTCAATACTTGTTCATGCTTTTGGTTGAAATATAAAGCGCAATCTTAATAAAGTAAGGTTTTTTCATATAATAATAATAATAATAATAATAATAATAATAATAATAATTATTATTATTATTATTATTATTATTATTATTATTGTTGTTGTTGTTGTTGTTGTTGTTGTTGTTGTTTTTGTTATTGAAATTGCAGGAGGTATATCACAGTAGTAAATTAAAAATAGACATATGTATAGATTTATAATGAGAAGGGTACATTTGTAAGTTCCATTCTATTTTTTAATCGTAAAAAATTGTAATCTAATAGGATAACACAAGTTAAAAAAAAAAATTGAACATTATGAAATATAGCAACTCAGTAATTTGGAAAGTAATTTTTATTTAGGATAAGATTAATGTAATATACAATGCAAAATTATATCACGTTTTAATGAACTTAATTAAATTAAGATATTATAAGTATTTGTACAATAAAGTAAAATAAAGATGTTAAACCATTATAATGTCAACTAAGTTTCTTTTAGTTCAAGATTTTTTGTAACAAAAAATGCTGAATTTTAGAAAAAAAAATTAAGAAGAGTTTTTATAACCATAAATACTAAATTTTATTATTTCAGAGGCAAATACTCATCTAGATGGCGAGTTAAGATAGTACCGATAACATAGAAAATTATCTCAAATTAATTGAGCATTATAAAAAAATTAAAATTAATTAATTAGTTTAATTTTAAATATTTTTACCCCTATTGTTATTTTTAAGTCTTAAAAAAAACCAAATATGAATCGTCTTCCAACCCGGTGATCACATCGTCTAAATATAATATGACTTTGTATTATAATTCATTTATTAAAAAATATTTATATTTTCAAAAACCAAATCATATAATCATTGATTACCCAAACTTTACATAATAAAATTTATAAAATAATATTTGTATAAAATAAAAGGTAAACAAGTAATAATAAATTATTTAATATAATCCAAAAATTAAAATTAGTTAATTGGTATAATTATTAATAATAACTTTACATCTAATATATTGTCAAATGAAATTAAATAGTTTATTACATTATAAAAATTAAATAATATTGCATCCAACAACCAATAAAAAGGATAATATTAGCTGGGCAAAATACTTTTCCTAGCTAATAAGTATATTATGGTTAAATAAATTATTACATTGAAATATTATTTCATATTGTGATAAATTATTCTTAGGGAAAAATTAAGGCGAACTACACCTTATATATTTTATATGAGCTACATATTTAATTTTAACATTTTTTTAACTCCTTCAAAATAATAAAAGCAGGGTGCATAAATAAAAGGTGGATAACATTTTATCTTTTTTGATATCGTTATGATCTAATTTTAAATGTTTAAAAAATGCATTAATTAATATATATTTTGAAATTAATTTTTATTATAATTATTTTAATAATTAAGATGAATAGTTAAAATTTTATTTACATGAATTTTGAGTAATGAGGTTCATTAAATTAATCTAAATATAAGTTGCACCTCGTGTATACGGGGCTATGAGGCATAACTCATATATATAAAACTCTTAGTTGGATAAATGGTACCACGCTAGTTGTGAACTTGCTGCGCCAGTCTCCTCCGTCTGAGGTTGCACAAGCTAAAGAATCTTATTTACGAGACTCAAATAAGCATGAATATACAAAAATTTTGATGTTCGTCCTACTCCTTAGTTCTTATTATTCCAAAGCAAATCTCATAACTTCACTTACAATTGATTTACATCCCGAGTACCTGATCTGGGTTGATTCATTGAAAGATTAACAGTCTGTTAGTAAGCAGCTCACAAAATCTTATAGCTTTTGCATGAGTAGATGAAAACACCAACTTTTGACCAAATCAATCATGACATGTAGCAGGTGACTTCCATTTGAACACGACAAAGTTTGTCTTGTTAACCAACGAGAGGATCTCTGGTGCTCGTTAGTCTGTTACATCTTGACAACCCAAGGCTTTATTTTATTGCCTCCACATGACGCAACACACTCCCCGTGCACACTATCATAGCTTTTTGCTTTAATGGCGTCTCGAGTGCTTGACCATCTCCATTCTCCGTGCTTTCGTGATGCTCTTGTGGTAAAACTTGGAACAGTTCACTGTTCACCAAGCGACTAACGACCCACTTGGTCTTATTCGCTGTATCGGCTAATATTTATTTTTCAGTTGTTTTGACTAGCCGTTGTCGTGTTTTTTTTCTACGGTTGAATCATTGGTGATTGATGGAAAGTTCTTTGAAGTTGAATTCATTCACCTGGTTTTTACCAGCATTTATTTTCTTGCGTTTTTGACTTTTTTGGCGGCTGTGTATGAAGCAGTTGTGAGGAACCTGGTCTAGAAATGGGCACAAGCAGATATGCCATGACGTGTGAGCATGGTGCAAGACACGGATCCTTTATATTTGATACCCTGTCCTATTTTTCTCTCCTACCCACTTGAATGCCCTCCACATGTTTTGCATAATAACAGCCTCCAAAGTTGCCTCTTTTGATTTCTTCTACCGCAAATCAGCGGTTTGATGGATGGCCGTTCGTATTACCTTGTTTCCATTCCCTGCATGTGAGGCTAGTCCCATGCCCAGAAATTTATACCTTTTTGGTTTGTGAGGGTAGTGGGTGGTGTTGATATTGGATCACCAGGTGCAGCTTGGCCTTTTTTGGATTTAGATATCCTTGATCTCCAGATGACTTTGATGAGATGCTGGCTCCTTGTGTAGCTGCAATGGTAATTGAGCTAGCTTGGATGATCTTTTGTTTGATCCTAAAACTCTTGTATGCTTGTTGATCTAGAAATCAGAGTCCCCTCCTCCTCCTCCTCCTCCTCCTCTCTCTCTCTCTCTCTCTCTAGATGAATGGGAAGGCGTTGGCCTTAAAATCTAGAATAGTTTTTTCCCATAAATGTTTGCGTCGAACTTGTTTTTATGTAGTTAACACTGATTGACAGCTTTCTTCGGTACTTCTGATTTGTCGGTACATTTTCTGGAAAACTTAGGTGACACAAGGGAGATGAGATCTAATTTCTATAGGATACCCTGCAAACTTGAATATCAAAGCAGTTTTTTTTTGTTTCTTCACAGATGATTTCCACGCACCAATTTTTTTGTCTTACTTATCTATTCTAAAATCCGCCACCTATTTCTTCAGGGTGATTCTCTTCTTCTTTTTTATTGTTCGTCTAAGGTCAATCTAATGACGTTTGGAAATTCAATTTATGTTCTGTAGTAAGACTGGCGTTTCTTTTAATTAGAACGAGCACGTTTTTATGTTCTGTTGTAAGACTGACGTTTCTTTTAATTAGAATGACTTGCGGAATGTTCATAGCAGATGCAAAAGTACGCGAACTGGAACCTGAGCAGAAAAAAACTGTAAGAGTACCTTGTTACGCTTTACAGACGTTATAACCAAAACAACCATGAAATTCTGCTGCTTTGGGAGACGACACTCTCTGAGATACAGAAATGGCATTTCTTCAGGACAAACATCTGGTAAGAAATAAAGCCATCTTTTCTTATCGTTCAATTGTTGTATCTGGATATATAATAATGCTAGCCATAACTGCCATGTGCATAATTGCATGTTAATTTGGGTCAATTTTTGTGCAGCAAAAAGTGAAGTGGTTATGCTTGTGGTTGTATGGTTCTTACTGAATTTTGAGTAGACCTCTGATTGAATCCAACTTTATATTGCAAACAACTATATCGGTTTATTATTTGCCTGTTTTAGAAGTAACAATAGAAACATATTTTATTTTTCATTTTCTTGCGTTCCTTCTTTTTTAATGCTTACCACCAGCAACATTTTCAACAATAATTCAACAAGTTCATCTATCTGTTATGGCACAGAGCTCCTTACGGAGATCAATGTGAAACTCTTCTCACATAATGCACTGAAGTCTGCCACTGATGACTTCCATCCGAAGAACAAAATAGGGGGAGGTGGCTTCGGAGTGGTTTATAGAGTAAGCTGTTCAACATGTTCCTTTTGCCTTCTAATACTTTGTGCACCATCTACCTCTTGGAGAATTTGTTTATGTTGACATTGCAAATTACACGATTCCTAACTATGCATTCTTTGTTGCATTACACATCCTCTTCAACAATTCAGTATAATTATTTTGTTCGTTGCAGGGAATGCTTAAGGACAATACCCAAGTTGCCATCAAATGTCTTTCAGCTGGATCAAGACAAGGGACTCGTGAATTTTTGACCGAGCTTGACTTAATATCATATATTGAACATCCGAATCTTGTTCAATTGATTGGTTGCTGTATTGAAGGTGACCACAGAATCTTGGTTTATGAGTATTTGGAGAATAATAGTCTTGCCACCACCTTATTAGGTACTATATTTGCACACCTAAAGGTATATAGTCCGCGCTTTGTCCTCATTGTTAGTAATCTAAAGTTAAGTTTCAGGTTCAGCTTCTAAAAGGATACCCATGGATTGGAGAACAAGAGCAGCTATATGCATGGGAACTGCCAAGGGTCTGGCGTTTCTTCATGAAGAAGCTGAACCACATATAGTGCACAGAGATATCAAGGCCAGTAATGTTCTTCTTGGTAGGAACCTTATCCCCAAGATTGGTGATTTTGGGCTAGCAAAGCTGTTTCCTGATAATGTGACTCATATCAGCACAAGGGTTGCAGGAACAGTGTAAGCTCTTATATTGGAAAATTTTAATTTATAGTTTATACTACATGGTGTTTTGAAAAAATCCTTACATGCAAGCAACCACTTTTTAAGGCTTAACACCTGAATAAATACAAACATAGGACAAATAGTCCATTGGTCACAACACGGAATAAATTAATATTTCTCCAAGCATATATTGCCAACTAGATTCGAACCCTAGACCTTTGGCTATGATACTATGTTAATATTAGTTGGTCTAACTAATTGTTATAAAAAGCTCAAGCTCTTAGGAAAAGTAACCACTAAATATTTACTCTAACACTTCATAAATTGTATTTTTAACCATTATTTGGACAAACTATCTATTGCCAAGAAGGTTATTAGTATCTGTTCTTAGCAGATACCAGTTATATTGAGAAACCTATGGCTACCTATTCACTGGCTATTTTACTCCACTCTAGAATAATTAGTAATGTGTGTCATTTATTCATTGATCAAATCATCACATAGCCGTGATCATGAATTGTACAAGCATAGTTTTCTTTGGCATTATAGAAAATTATAATTGTGTTAAACAATATTTCCGATAACTGAAAGTCTGTAACAGTGGTAAGTGAATTTCTTCTCTCTAGCATAAACACACAAAGGGGAAGTTAATTGTAACTCAATGGACAAAGTAATTGTAAAAGAAAGAATGTTGGAAATATGAAAGGATGGTTTTGTGCACTTAAGTTGGCTCAACCACGGAGCTCCTCATGTGCAATTTATTATATCTTTGATGTCTTCTTGTAATGGCAGGGGTTATTTGGCTCCTGAGTATGCTTTGCTGGGACAGCTGACCAAAAAGGCTGATATTTACAGCTTTGGGGTGCTTATTCTTGAAATAATCAGTGGGAGAAGTAGTACCAAGGCCATATGGGGGGAAGAGATGACGGTTCTCTTGGAATGGGTAATTTATTCTTTTGCTTTAGATTCAGATATCATTCTTTGCTTTCTTTCAGTTGCTGCTAAAAAAACCATGAACTGATTATCAAGTGAATTAATTACCATGTTCCATAGTATTATCTATAGTTACCCAAGTGAGCATACCAATATTTTCATCTCCACAACTATTGTACTTTAGCATTGGTTAGCAGCTCCGAACATTAATTCAACCAATATGAAACAGACGTGGAATCTGCGAGAAGGTGGAAAGCTACTGGAAATTGTAGACCCAGAGTTGTTAGACTACCCAGCAGAGGAAGTAATGCGGTTCATCAAGGTGGCTCTCTTTTGTACCCAAGCAGCATCCCAACAAAGACCATCCATGAAGCGGGCGTTGGAGATGCTATCCTCAGAAACAACTCTTGATGTTAGCACACTAACACCTCCAGGAGTGATGAAAAATCGCAACAGCGACACAAGTATTGGTTCATGGGAAAGTTCACAAACGCATCGAGCACGCACAGGCCAACATTTTATGGATCGCAAACCTTCTACTGGTTTGCACAGCTCTTCTTTTGCCCTTACACAGTTGCAGCCTAGATAAGGATTGTAGAAGTAGGACAAAGTATGAATGTCCAAAACCAAATACCACCTAATTAAAACAGGGTTTATATGAGCTCATTGACAATTATGTAAGCTGCTAAAGTTGCCCGAATCCTGTAGTTTTTCAAAGCCGGCAAGTATATAGTACTCTTGAAGAGTTCAACTGTGAATAGGTTATATCTTATTTGTATAATTTATTATTCTTTTGGTAAGGAACGAAGGGAATTGTCATCATACTGGTTATTATCAGTTAAGGTTGTGATACAAGAAAAAGAAAAAGGATGTGATGCCAAAAAAACACTTATGCTGGTCGTTATTCTTCTCGCGAGATTACTGTTTTTATTGTTGATTTGAAAAGTACAAAACGCTTAAATGACACCATGATTAGCATTTGCCAACATTTTCAGTCACAAGCAGCGATGAAACAAATATCCCAGCCAAGCAAGCACCATTATCACATACTAATAAAAACCTTTTTGTTTTGGGCACAAAATAATAGTGTGAAACTAGGTTTCGAGCCCCCGGACAGCAAAAATAAGGATTGAAATTATCAAATAATAAAATTTATCTGTCACTTTTCCTCTTACAAGAACTCATAATCTATAGACATACAATACACGATATGTAAAAATTCGTATAACATATAATCACAATCAAAATCCATAATTTCAGTCAGCAGACACCACTGACCATACAAACCCTAGTGAGAACTTAACAGAGAGAATATCACACATCAAAATGATGAACTCATACGCAAGCCACAACTACGGCTTCATGGGGAGTTGGAGTTGTCGCGGCAACCTTAGAGGTAGCAGGTGCACTTTTGGCATCCTTGGCAGCAGGCTGGGCGGGAGCAGGCTGAGGTGGTGGCTTCATATGAGGTGGAGGGGAATGCTTCAGTTTCAGAAGAATATGGCGCATTCTTGAAAGATCACTAGGCTTTCCAGGCTTAGGACCCTGAATCACAACAATATTAGGCCTCTTCTCTTGGTCTTTCTTCCCTCTCTTCTTGTCTATGTTAGGGACTTCATTTGGAATTAATTCTGCAATTGCCTTCCAGTACTGCTTGTCAGCTTCTGCATGAAATTTCTCCCGACTTGCCAAGAAAACCTATACATGGAACAACAGCGACAGTGTTAAATTGGAAACAAAGTTAATTTCTGAAGTCAACATATGTCAGTTGTTTGAGCTGATCACAGGCTTACAATTCATTCATGTAAAAAAACACTACTATCTTTTATCAGAAATAACTAAAAGACGAGGCACATGTCTGCCCCACTTAAATCTGTCATCAAATTGCCACTTAAATATCTTCAAACATTAGTTCAGTTGTAACTTGTCTAACAGATCCATTTACCAATTCTCATACTCATGTATATCATGATATACAGACATTTAACATTCATTGAAGGGTTGATACTTGTTTTTCTTTCATATTTTGTAATCAACACAACTACCACACTAGCCAATAATAACACATGTGAAATATAATGAAGATAAAAGATTCACATAATATAGATACAAAAGTAAATTGCACATCATCGTCCACAGCAAAAATGCATATAGCTCAATTGACTAAACTGAACATTGACAACAAATGACGCAAACACGCATAAAGTGAAAAACTCAGCCACCTTTTCCTTGTCTCGGTTGTTGGCTTTGTTGGTTTCACAAGCAAGCTGCCTTTTCCGATAAAACTCCGTCTTATACTCATCAGCTTCATCAATAATTTGGTTCAACAACTCCTTCTCCTTCTTTTCTTTTTCTTCGAGCCGAATCACATTGAGCCTAGCATCAGAAGCAAACAAACACCACAAACAAATTTAGATGCCTCACACATTCTACATACAAGCACGTTCTAACAAAAAATGGCATCAAACAAATATAGTTCATTTGCTTCACAAAAAAAACTAGCAAACATCAAAAGTGTTCTATAAACACCAATATATTCAATTAACAATAAACAGTTCGCTATTTTTTTTGATCCACACATCAATAAGTTCTAAATTTCAAACCTTTAAACTTGAGCAGAATTAAATAAAGCAAACGGATGACAAAATCAAGCACACATTTTTCAAAGTAGCGATATTTGAATCCCAGAGATCAACTAGTAAACACGAAATCGAGAAAAGAAAAGGCTTTATTTTTACCTTCGCCATTCCCTCAAAGCATACCCTTCTTCCGGCTGCATCTCGGCCGGAGGCGGCAGGATCGGCCCGTCCGACACTGCGAACGCCGTCCCGTTGGAATCTGGCGAGAAGGCCGAGAATCCGCCGCCGGACGCGTATATCGGAGACGGAGAGGGCGTTTCCGGCACCGTGGATGCAGAGAACAAGCCGTCTCCGGCGCCGCCGGGGGAGTAGACAGGCGATGTAGCGTCGCCGCGCCCGTCCTTGGAGAGATCGAAGTCGGCGAAGGGGTCGTAGGCGTCGTACCCGTCGTCGGACAAGGGGGGGTCGACACCGGCAGCCGGTGGCGGCGTGGGGGCGCCGTCAGAGTCGGAGGCGAAGTCGACGGACATGGCGGCGGCTCCGTCGGCGACGGCGAAGGGGTCCCCGAGTTTCACGGACGTTTTTGGTGTAAGAAAGGAATGGGCCGACGATGGGCTTATTGGGCAGGCCCAACTATATCAAATGGCCCAATGGGCTTTATCGTAGGTTTTCTGACCGGTATTTTAATTCGGAAATTGGAGTTTTCTACTACTATTAATTAATTAATAAAGTATTTGGTTGAGTTGTTTTGTACCCATTTATTGTTAAAATATAAAAAGGAAACGATAAAGATAAAAAAAGTAAATGTTGTCAAAATATTAAATGGTAAAGGATGTTTTTATAAATGATAAACCTTAAAAAACGTTAGAAAAAAGGCAGTCGAATCCTATTTATTTATTTTTAAATATTTATCCCTCTCCCTTGCCAAACATAATTTTATCAATTTTTTATTGTTTATAATTATAAAAAAATAAAAATTGTATCCAAATTATCCAGTAATTTCATTGAATTTTTTTTTATTGCAATCAAACGCCCTATAAAAGAGAAATTTTTTTACAAGACTAATGATGTTTTTTAAAGAGGTTATTAATAATTTTCATACTATTTAATTAATTATTTCTACTATACAAAATAAGAAACTAACTTTAACTTCCCATAGTTGGAGTTATTAATGTCATCGCTAAAAAATATTATTGACCTTTTTAAAAACATTTTAGATGCAAAAAATTAACGATTGAGAGCTCATAAGATAAAGATGGTATGTATGAACCCTTGATTAGAAGGATAGGTGGACGACAGTGATTTTCCCCAATTTGAGAAGAAATAAAAAAGTCTAGCCATGTATCTAAATAGATAAATAGATATTTTGTCAATTTTTAGGGTGTCAAATCAAATTCACCATTTTGGTTCTCCCAAGTCCCAACCGCTGTGGAAGTCCTCTACCCCATCCTCGCAGGTTCCTGGCAACGGTAAAACTCCTGTTGACGTCAATACGCTGTAAAAAAGAAAAATTTCGAACAGAGAATTGTAAGGCCTCTCCTAGAATTGTTCTATGCACGCTAGAGTTTGCCAGAGTGAAATGTGAAAGCTACATAATACACTTCCAAGAAAGAAGCATTAGCCAATAAATAGTGTGTTAATAGATTCACAGCCAATCAACAATGCCATTTATGTGCGCTATTAATACATTCATCATCGCTGAACTAAATACTAGCTTCAGCAACAGTTTTACTGAGTACCTAAGTAGGAGCAGGAGGTCCCAGTAGGACTCATTCACCATCGCATCCAAGAGAAATGCATCGTTCTTCTTCTTTAGCTGACAAGCAGAATGATCATCTTCATTTGTTCTCGTCCGATCATATGTCTGCACTAATTCACAGTCTACTGTCACAATTATAATTTGGAAACAGTACTCGTAAATACTCACTGAATGGATGCCATAACCGAATATCATTCCAAAGATGTCGATCGCAGTTGTAGAATCAAGATCATGCAACAATATGGGAAAAAGCTGATTATTCTGGAAACCCAGATTCAACTTAGTTGATTATTCTGGAAACCCAGATTCAAAATGAACCGCAGCAGAGATTTGTAGCCCCATTGGATATCATTCTTGAATACATCATCAGTTACAGGGGCCTCTTCCATGGTTTGATCTTCTTCAGATGCTTCACTGGCCATGTTTACTGCAGATTCTCCATTACCTTCATCTGGTTTTACTATATGCAAGGGGTCAATAGACTTCTCGGTCTCATCCAACAATTCCTCTTCTTTCTTTTTGTGAGAGAAAAGAAAAAATGTGATCAGTTAAACTTTTTACAGTCAATATATTTTTATTGGAGCAAATGATCGCCTGAAGCAAGCAAAAATATTCTTCAAGCAACATCTTCCATGACAATGGATGGACTTATATGTGTGCTAACCAGCCACAACAAAGTGCACAAATGTATGATATTTATCTATTTCTGCTACATTAATTATGACTTTTACGTTAGTTACAAAACATTAGCGACACCGTTGAAGACTTAAAGCATAATACTCATTGAAAAAGTTGCAGTGCAGAACTGCAGGTGCTTTGACAAATACAAAATCCATTGAGGGGAAGGCAAGCTACCACATGCATATACTAGATGATTACCTTGAAAGTAATGCCTTCAATGGCTTCATCAGAAGTGACGGGAGGAACAAACTTTATGTCTTCAACATCTAAAATAGTTTCCTCAACAATTGCACTAGAGGTGGAAATCAAGCCAGGAACCAAAACTGGCTGATGTTCGTTCATAATTATGGATCCCTCATCTTCCTCCAAAGTGATTACTTCCTCAGTTTCTGCCACATCCACTTCATCTTCTGTGAGTAAAGAGGGCATGGTGGCCACATTCCCTGTCTGCTCAAAGAGAACTTCTTCACTTATCTTTTGAAGTTCCGCATTGTCCCAATCCTCTGAAATAACAATAGTGTTTTTGGTTTCCCAGGTTTTAATAATCCTGTCCGGGCCTGGCTGCCATGCCACTTCGCCTCTGGATCCCTTGAGAATAAACTTGAACAGGATGGTTTTGCCAACAGGTAAACTCTATCCAGTGTACAAGTTAAGAACATTAGACACCTTTGCACAGCAACTTAAATAATGAACAACTTAAGAAACTCCTACCATTTCAGCTGACCAAAGATGTCCATCTGACCAAACCAGTGATATTGCACGCTCTGGATCCCATCCGCCAAGCACCGGATCGTCCCCAACAAGAAAAAAATGCTGGCCGAAAACACACGCCTTTTGCAATTGGAATAAGACGCGAACCATGTTCATTTCAGCTGTAAACCAAATGCATTTTTGTTCTGAGAGAAATACATGATCACATATACAAAGGATCAACAAAGTGGAATCAAGCAGTACATGATTGAATCTGAGTTTCTTGGCTCCCAGGATCCACCTGCAGGCAAGAATCCTCTCAGACTAGAATGCAATGTCAAACATTTCTCCTGCTTAAACTGCCTGCCTAGCATTCTAAAATTAACTGAATTTAACATGGAAATCACTAAAAGCGGATTCATATCAAAATAGAAGCAGACCACTCATAATTTTGACATACAATCAGAATCACCTTCGTAATAAACTACCCTAAAACTATTTCACTTTTCTAGCTTAAAATGACTGCCTAGCAACCAGAAACTATGCCAATTCAACATGAAAAAAAGTGTACATAAAAAATGATTCCACCCCCCCCCACCCCCAAAAAAAGAAGAAGCAAACCTCCTCATGTTTTTCACATAAAATCTAAATAATCAATGGTCAACCAAACTTCCATAAAACTATTTACCTGAGTTTGCAATAAATTTAAAGCCTTGATCACCATGTTAACATAAACCTAATAAACATTAGTAATCCAGTCAAATATGTCCTAAGTTAAAAAGTATTTCACTATTAAACACAATTCAACACGCCAAAACTCATGCCTAGTAGATAATTGGAGACAAAAAAAACAAAGCTCACTGCCAACTCCGCCGACAACGATGACGACGGCGACGAACGGGGGGCGGATGCTCGGCGTGACACTAGCAGCAGTGGGCGGACATTGTTCAGCTTAGAGTGGGAGAGTGGGAAGAGCCAGGAACGGGGAAATGCGCCGGCGGAGCACCGGAACACCGCCGGCCGACCAGCGATAACGCTCCTCGCTAGCGTCCCCATGACGAAGCGGTTGCGATTCCGGCTCTGTGACGGCGACGGCATCAGCAGCAGTTAGGACGCGGACACTCCTTACCGTGTCCGTGCCGTGCTGTCCGTGTTGTGTCCGTGCATGCAAAAAAAAAAACACCGTTCATGTATGACCGTTAAATTTTTCGCGGACACGGGGGCAGAAACATAAATACGAACATCGCATAAATTAATATAAATTATAATATTATCATAAATTTTTAAAAAATAAACTTTAAAATAAATAAATATATATATGTAAGTTACGTGAATATAGATTTATGAATTTATTTTTAAAGAATCTAATTTATATATTTTAAATCTTCGTAAACTAACCCTAAGACATACCCTTTCTCTTTTATTATACATCTAAAATTTCTCGCACAATTTCTAAATCAAATCTTAATTATACAAAAAATTTTTTATTTAAGAGTATAATATAAATATTGAGGTAATTATTAGCATGGATTGAACCACAAACTTCAAAATGTAAAGACCTACCATCTAAACTATTACACTACGTTATTATTATATTATGTATAAATAAATATAACTAGTTACAATTAAATTTATTAATATGTATATATATTGTTCGGGCGCGGGATCGTCCGCCCCCGGGTTCCTCAGGTTGACCGCGCTCCTTGTGATTCGGTTCGGGTTTGAAGGATTCGGTAGGACCAAGGCGCCCTTGCCGCGCACAGAGATAGTGCGGTAATATAAAATACTACAAATGATGTCAAAAGTACCAAAATGATTATGTGGTTCCTTAGGGTTCAACTTTAATCCTTAAGTCAGTCCACGATGAGGTCGATGCTCACAATCCACTATTTTCTTTGAATATTACAAATTACAAGTCGTAGTGGGATTTTTTGCCATTTTAATTCCTTGACTCCATATACCCAACTCGAACACCTTGATGGGGAAAATCTATTGCAAAGCTTCAAGCCACTTGTAGTAGGAGAATATATCTTGAGCTGAAATTTAAGTTGATCTGAATTAAATCAAGACCGGTCCTGACAACAGCGAGGTTAAACTCAGCGACGTCGACTTTTCACAGACTCAACTCCTTCCCTTTGCGATTTTTTTTCCGGCTACTACAGTGACAAAACTTGGTGAAACTCAGTTTGGATTTCGAGACCACTTCTCCGTCTTCACGTTGGTCACCGTCTTGGAGCCGGGGACGACCGGCGTTGGTCAAAAAATCTCCGCAAACCCTGATCTCCGCTACTGTTTTCTGCTCCTGTTCCTGATCAAATAGGCTACTTTTCAAAATTTTTTCGGCGACTACAATGACGAAACTTAGCGAAACTCAGTTTGGGTTTTGAGACCACTTCTCCGGCTTCATGTTGGTTACTGTTACAACCCTAATTCATGGGTGTCATCGGGTGCTAGGATTTGGGGGTTGGTCCTAGCATTCCAGCATCCATGAGGGGTAGCGGTGGCTATCCGAGTGGTGGAAACAACATGCCGAGTCGGATCCATGTTACAGGTGGAGGTGTGCAGCCGTGGGTCCTTGGAGTTTGATTCAAGGATTTGGATAACACGTCGTGGTGTTTATCCAATGATTGAAGATAAACATGCAATGGTGTGATTGTGATCTTCTGGTTTGGAGATAACGCTCAAGGGCCAGATTGCATATCTTCATCCTTCAATGTCAAGGGTCGGATTGAACAACGATGGTGGAGATCAAGTTCGATGATGCTGGCAGATATCTTTTGGAGTTGTACATGAACTAGGAGAATCTTTGGAGATAAAGATTGAAGTTCAACTGGAACTAGGAGACGTGCCTATAAATACCTGGATTGGTGACGAGTTGGGGGACTTCTTCTGGAGATTGAAGAAGCCCGACCAGTTGGAAGACGTACT
>JAVDBV010048620.1:0-18842 GCA_032619315.1 Piper longum | reverse complement strand
GACAGTGGCGCCCGGGATAGGGGGGAAAAGCGGGGGGTCGTGGCTGCGGGCGGGGGCGTGGTAGGAAGGTGGCGGCCCAGAGGGGAGGGGGGGAAGCGACGCATCAGGTGCCACTGCGGCTATGGACGGTGGCGGTGGGGGACGACGGCTGCGGGCAAGGCCATGGGGGCGGGGCTGGTGGCGAGGCGGGGCCGTGTAAAGACCCGAAAAATAATAATAATAATAATAATAATAATAATAACGTTCGATACGGTAGGATTAAACGTGGGAAAATATATTTTTTTCCCATTTAAATTATTTACCGTTAACCGGTTAAGTGTGAATGACCCGGTCAAGTGAAAAAATATTTTTAACCGGTTAATTATTGTTTATCGGTCAAGAGGACATACCATCTAACCGTTTAAACGAGTTAAGTGAACCATGTCGATTACCCGGTTACCTGATTAAGTGAAATACAGGCGAAGTATGTTTTCACATACCCTGGCCGTCATTTCATAACATTATATAAAGAGAAATAGGAGAACATCATCTTTATATTTCTTCATCACACATACGCCGGTTTCCTTCTTTTCTCAGGTATTTTCCTCTCTTCTTTTTCTAAGTTTTCATGCATACATATATCGGAATCGATAATAAACTTGTTAATCATGGAAACTAAAGTCTAAAATCAACAAGAAGGATAAGTGAATAAATTGGAAAAAATGTAGATGTCGTCCATGGCTGCAAATTACTGCACCAACGCCCTTATGCATGGGGAGTTTCTCTTCTCTTGGTGTAGGATGTCGTGAGGGGAGAAGAGGGTCGCCTTGGACGATGATTTTTCTGGTCAGAGCGGGGTCGTCTTGGGTGGTCAGGAGAGGATCGTTTTGGGTGGTGTTGCTGGTCAGACTTGGAGCCGCCATGGAAGGTGTAGGTTGGGGTCACCTTGGTGGTCCAAGACAAGGCCGCCATGGAAGCTGGTTCTGGCTGCTAGACCAGCTGGTCGGCGTGGTCACCATGGGCGGTGCTGCTGGCCAAGAAAGGGGAGCACTTTGGGCGGTTCTGCTGGCTAGAAAACAGAGACGACTTGGCCAAGTTGGCTGCCTTTGGGTGGTGCAGGTTGGTCGCCTTGGCTGCTGGTTCGGTCACCTTGGTGGTGCAAAACATGGTTGTCATGGCTGCTGGTCGGCCACCATGAATGGTGAAAGCAAGGTCTCCATGTAGGGTGCAATCTGAATTTCCCTGAGATGGCAGCGATAAAGATTGGATCTTTGGGGTTTCCAATTGGATCAACGGGATAGACAGAAGATGGGGTCTAAAATTGGGTGGAAGGAAAAGAAGACATGCTGGTTTTGATGCAAAGAAGATGGTGTGGAGAAGAGAAGGACGCTCGGGAAGTGGAATGACAGTTTTGGTAATTATTGGTTGACTCGATATGGTCGAGTTAAAATATAATGCAAATCAGTAAAGAAGATGCTAATACTAGTAATGATGTATTGGGCATGGTTAATAATTAAATTATTAACTAGTAAATGGGAGATCATAATTTGGATAATAAATTATCATTAAACTTGCTGAAAATTTAATAAATAATGAAGTCTAACATGAGCTAATTACATCATTTAAAATTGATAGTATATTAGTCATGTAATTGCATGTAGGATCATGCAAATAAAATTGTACTAATGTATAATTTTATACTTTTACTCAGATTAGGGTTAGTGGATCACAGTCGGACAAAAATCATAAGTCAGGTACATATAATGGGTAGAACGTCATATTTTCCTTATTGATAGCCTACGTCGGCCTGAGCCCAGATTCGACCACTATGCACCGAGTGCAACCGGGGTCAAAGAATTGACTCAGTCCGACACGGGGATGTATTGGAATCACACTAAAGGTCTCCAGTTCAAGTCTGGGAATCACACTGAATGTCTCCGGTTCAAGTCCGGGAATCACACTGAAGGTCTCCGGTTTGAGTTCGGGAATCATACTAAAGGTCTCCGGTTTGAGTCTGGAAATCACACTGAAGGTCTCCAGTTCGAGTCCGAAATCACACTGAGGGTCTCCGGTTCGAGTTCGGGCGACGCCATCATGGTAGTGGTAGCCTCCCCACAAAGAAAAGGCTACGACCGGGGTGTGCGGATCAGTGCGGTACCTCCTCCGCATTGTTTTGGAGTATAGCGGTATCGCTCCACCGCATATTAAAATAAACATAGGGAACTAGTGGAATGTACTTGACTTGTTTTATCTATTATACTACTTAGTGTTGTAATCATTAACACAGAATTGTCTCCGCAAGTGTGCAGATACAAAATTAGGTGGGAGAAGCCATTGACAACCAGAGCATGGAGCAAGACAAATATTGGGACTCCCTTTTAATATTTATTGAGAAATATGTGTGGCTACTGGGAAACGGTCCTAGACAGTGAGAACCAAGCTTTATACATTGTTGTTATAATTCAGTAACTTGGTAGTTTATTTAAGTAACACCTGGCCATCTAAGCCCACACTATTGTGAAAAATGGTGGGTCGTTACAGTCCAGGGGCGAGGCGGGGTCGGGGGTGGGTCGGCAGCAAAAACTAGCGGTGGGGAGGGGGTAAGGCAAAAAAAATATATAGAGAAAGGGGTGGAAATAGAGGATGGATTGTGGGCTGTTGGATTTTGATTCAACGGCCCATGATACTGCTATAGTAGAGTGTGACATGTGTGTTGTATCATTTTTTTAGCAAATGAAGTTTGTTTATTATTCATGCTTATTACTTTGGCTTGAACATTGCTTGTTAATGAAATGAAATTGAGTTTGATCCGTTTAATTTAGTCCCTCCTTCCTTGGTTACGGAGAAATCATTTGTCCTAATGACCACATTGGTTGTTATAGACTCACACCGCTCATGCTTGATGCCAAGCAAACACAATGAACTAAGAAGATCCTCCAACCAATGAAGCCCGCTAAGAGCTTCTCTCATAGTCCATATTATGTTTAAGACTTAGTGTCGGCACCCCTCACCACCCATTGGGAAACCACCACCTCTCCCTATATAGCGAAAGAAAATTTTTCTATATTTTTGTAGAGTATAATTTTGTGAAAACAGAAAATACGAACTGATTATCTACTCGGTCCCATTCCAAATTAATTCATTTCAATTTTTGGTAGGGTTGTACAAAATAAGTAAATGCATATTAATAAAAATAAGGAAATACACATTAATATTTCGCTTTGGAATCAAACCAACGTAATTATCCATAATATCTGAATTTAAAAAATATTATAAAGTTTATATTTTATGTTGACTATTGATGGAATTATTTACTTTTTAATGTAATATACACATTTAGAACTACTTATTAAAAGATTATGTTAATAATGATATCATTTTGATTAAATAATTTAAGAAATTTTATTTTAACTTATGACGTAATTTGGTTATTCTATCGGTTCAGTTTAGTTATAGGAGCAATCAGTTTGTTTTTTGTTACAAAATTTGGCCGATTACTGTAATTCCACTAATACAATTCAATTATTAAATCTAATTATTTCTTTGAAATTTTTTGAGTCAGTCACACTAGGCGATGAAGATATTACTATCAAAATCCTCTATTGTGGGATAACCACCATTAGTTCTAAATTCATTTATCATTTAATGGATATGTATTAGAGGTTTAAAAAATATATATTATATATTGTCTACTACAGAACCTTGGGGCTGGGTAAGAATTTCAGGTAACTGTTAACCTAATGCCCTTCCATTTCTTCCATAAGATGAATAACTGTGAAGTAAAGAGACACATAATGTCAATAAAGGTAACTCTACGCTTTACGTTTTCTGATATGGTGAATGAATATGGAGTTAGGGGAAGGGGATGCCTAATTGTATCTTTATATACTCCATAGTTTTACAAGCGATAATATATTTATTGATCTCAACCTTGCTAATTGGTAACAAACCAATTACTAGTATAAAAAACTTGTTTCTACTCAGTAGTTGTGTTTCAGGAAGGTATCTCAAATCCTCATATGAAAAGCATGTTAGGTATGTTATTCAATATATAATATTTTATTATGCATGTCTATGTATATTTTCCTATAACCACATAGATGTTGAGGCAATGAAAAATACCTATGGAGGTACCAAGTACCCTTTTGTAGCTAGATATGATTGTTATATTTTTACAATCAATCTTTCAGTTAAGAAATTTATTTTGCTTAGTCAAATGCTAGTTACTGATACCACATACAACTAACTACATATCTAATTGCATGAATTAGATTGATCATTTACAGATGCACAGAAACTGGTAAAGAATCAGTTCAAAAAAATGCAAGCAAAACTTACATACTTACATGTACAACTCAACTCATTTAAGAGATGTTTGGAAAACCCCCTTGGCCGGAAAGTTCCTCGCCACCTTAGCAGCAGTGGCTTCAGAAGCAGCTGTGGTAAGTACACTGCCACTTTGGGACATATAGAAGAAGTTGTAGTTTATCCTTGTAACCAGATCAGCAAGGTGAGGAAACTGGCCTACATTAAGTTTGAAAGACAGAACCTGCAAATGAATTCCGGATAAAAAAGTCAGGCTAGTGTTGTTCTTAACAATCAACTAAAATCATTAGTAGTATTCATAACATGCAGTTTATGTTTTACAGTTTAAATTGAACTCCTTATACAATCATTTACCCATGAATAAATTTTACATCTCCTATCAAAATAGATTCTAATTTTGAGATGGTTACCAACACTCTAGGAATCAAATGGAATTATTTCAGGTCATGGTGGTTATCATTAATTCTACAAGTTTCTCAACCAACTAATCACACAGATACGCAGGAATTAATGTGGCTGTTATAGGTCATTCCCTACAATGTAGTCAAAATACTTAGGTGTGGAGCACTAAAAAGAAGTAACAAGATTACAGAACATACTCTCAGAAGAAAAATGATGCAATCGTCGAACTGTTTCTCTATCCGATCTACTTCCTTTTCACAGCTTTCCTTAACAGCGGGATTTGTGCTGCCAGTACTTAGTATCTGTTGTATGGAGTAAAAATCAAGTGCTAATCCAAGAATGCTTTTGATTCGATTAGCAATGAGTGCCCACTGTAACACAGAATAGCATGAAGGTCAAAAAAGAAAGTGAAAATCCAAGCATCTAATTTCAACTAGATCAAATAAGTTGGGCTCAGCAAGACAGTTTTGGTTTCACACCATATGTGTAAGGCCAGATATTGATTATATCGGTATCAAGCAGAGACTTCATGCCTTGAAGGAGCTATGAAGAATCAAGGTAAGCAAAAATACAACTTTGCTCAAACTTAGTATTCAAGTGAGTAGTATAAAGTAACAAATGACAAATCCAGGTAATTATTAGCATCATTTAAAATAAATTTTGGCTATTCACCAGCTTATCAGGAGCAACAAAACAAAGTCGCTGAACAGATAGAAGGTAGGCTTCATGGACTTCCAGGACTTCATCAAGAGACTTTGCAGATGACATGCCATCGCATAGATCAAGCCAGGTGTTGTGAAATACCTACATATTTATGAAATACAAGTAGTCCGACATAATTAAATTAACAATGGAGTAATTTAATTGTTTGTTGGAAGTTCAAAAGTACCCTGTCCATCACATATTGGTGGAAGGCATCTACAAATTGAAGAAGTTTTTGTTCCACTAAAAAAAGGCGCTTGCGGTTAACTGTATTGATGCCTATATCCTGTACATAAATAAGCATGACATTACTATAATCTCCAGTTGGCTGCCCAATATAAGCATTTATAGCAATCATATATTACTCCAACAGCAATAAAAATCCCAAAAATGATGACTAAATACTCATTTTAAATTAAAAAACAGAGAGGATATAACTAAGAACCTTCCACATCCATCTCCGAGATTTGTCCAGGACAAACTTAGCTCTTTTCACCTTCAGCAAAAAGCACATCACCTACACACATAAACTCAAAATGTGTGCTTATTGTCATCAAGAAGAAATACCTAGAGCATAAAAAATCAAATGCATAGAGTATTACCTGATTATACTTTTTTATTGCATCCGCATTTGCAATTAGCTCAAGAGGCCATGAAACCTATTCCATCAAGGGGGGAAAGAGCATTAAAAAAAATTAAAGAAACAACAATCATGAAAAATGTTCTTTGAAAGGTTATCCACACAATCTGTACCTTATAAGTGAATTTCACCACATCAAGGACATCTATCCCATAGGTACTGGTCATTCCCTTAGAAGAAGTAACGTCATAGACTTTGTTCTTTCCAAGATTAGAATCATCAGAATTTGAAATAGAAACCACCAAAGAGTCTGGTGCATTTAAAAGCGTTCCATCAGCAGAATTTCTAACTGATTCCTGTTATTTAGGAAATCATCGCCACTGTTAGGGGTGAAAAAACAAATAAAAAAATCCAAAAATATTAATTAGCACCTGTAATAATGTATTGAGTTCAAACTCGTCGTCCCAGTTTTCTCCCTTGTCAAGCTTATTAAAAAGCATGATCAAAAAATGTTGTAACAGGTCACCTATAAACCAAATGCAATCATCATAAAAGTCCTCTAAAGATTTTCCTCATTTTAGATGAAAACCAAAATATCATACCCGATCCCAGTAAAAAAATAGCACGCAATACAATGAGCTCATCTATCAGTTTCCAGCCATTCATCAGCTTCAGCAAAATCTGTTCACCTATGCAATCCACCTGGTCCAGAAATAACAAGTACTGAAATTAAGCAGACAAATTGATAGCCAGAACTGGTAAGGGATCAACTGACCTGTCTACCAATGAAAGCAACAAGACACTCGTGTAGAACAACATCAGGAAGTTGTAATACATTAAGTTCAGACTTCAGAAGTGAGTCAAGAAAACCCGCAGCAATTGTAGTATTTTTTTGAAAAGGCAACAACTTTGACATCCCAACATCTTCCTACACAAGCAAACTTTCATTAACAGTCAAATCTTATATGCATATTCTCACACAAATTTTAGTCTTAAGCTGATAGCATATATTATGAAGTAAACTAACATCCGGTTTGGAAATTCACTTGTATTGCTTCTTCAGCTAGTTTTAATTAAAAGGCAAAACACTGATCGTAATGAGCCATAACTAATTCTGCACCAACACAGCTACAATGGCGTATAAATTAAAAAAGTTCAAAAATGGTCAATAAATGGGGAATTGAAGCTTAAAGTTTTTTTCTTACCCTATTTCTACCTATTGTATCTTTTAATTTTTTGTCACCTGGCAACCAACCAGGTTTTAAAGCTAATCTAAATCAGCTAACAATTTTAGTCATAAGCATTTCGCAGTTAATTTTTTTTTCTCTAGAAAGGGGAGAATAGGATAACCCAGCTAAGTACAAGCAGAAAATGCCAGAATGTTTAATATAAAATAACTAGTATCAATGTATAATGGTTGCCTGTGTAAAAACAGATTCTAATTGACAGTGAACTCTGTGAACATTTGTTTTTACCCAACATAAGTAAGCCAGTAATTTTGAAACCAATGGCACACATATCCAAAAGCCACTTTCAAAGTTTTCCAGTAGAGTACGTTCCCACAATTTAATCCTCAGCACCCACCACATGTAATATCTTATTATTCAATAAAATTGTTCAATCTTGGTACTACTTACACAAAAGCCAACTGTACAGAAAACCAACCACAGTCAAAAGACAAAACACAAAAGTATGTCAGATCTGTTGGAATATTTTACTTTATTTTTGAAACCTCAATACATGACCATATATTATTTGATATTAAGTTTCATATCTTTACCACGCAGAACAGCCAAATAGGAAAATAAATCATTCATTTCATACCTGAAAATGAGGAAGAAGAGTTGGAAAGGGGAAAAGGGTTAATAGCATCTGCTTCTCATCAGTCAAACGCAGCAGTTCTATCTCATCATACTGAAAACCAGTTATATAATTTGTCCCACTGAGCATCTCAGTCTTCACAACTGAATCGCCTTGTTGAGAACCAAAAATTGCCTCTCTAAGGCACCTGTCGTTTAGTGGAGGAAGATATACATTCTTGAAAACATTCATTATATCCCACAATGCCTCATCCTTGAAAAGAAAATCTCTGCATACATTGACAGCAGGATTTTCAGGCCAGAAAAATTTAGGGACTCTTGCAACTTCATTATGCACGCTAACATTTGTTACATCAGCACTACTTATAAAGTCAATGTTATTTGCTGAAGAGCTTGATCCAATTTCCCCCACATTATCTGGCTTAATGAAACATGACCTGCCCAACTGTGCAGACTCCATTGACCACAAATTTTCATGCCCAAAGTTAAGATTAAGATTGCATCCACCACCAATAAGGCAAGATAAGGAAATACAAAAGATTTCAGGTAATGTGAAGCTTTCTGTAGACCCATTTCTATGTTTGGACTTCTCGCCAATAACATCAAGAATGTTCAGGGATTTAAAAATTTGTTGCCCTGACCCTGATAATTTTTCAGAATTGAATATGCTGTCCTTTCTAATGGATGGAATTCCTGAAGCATGCTGAAGGAGATGTAATGATTTTCCAGCAGATAAAATTGATTTAGCTATGCTTTGGAGAAAAAGAGGACAAACCACACCACCATTGTTGTCATGATCTTATCAATCTCAAAGAATCAGCTGAAACTGCAGTTTCTTCCTCTCCGATTTCTTTGTAGTTGCCGGCTGATGACTCAACAGTTTTTGGAACTGAAAAATCACCGGGACCTATCTTATTTTGATTGTTCACCCTCAACAGATAACTCTTCTCCCAAAATGCTGGTTGATCAATGGAAATTATGTCGTTGGCATAAAAGAAAATCTGCATTAAACCAAGTAAATAGCTTAGTCTACCAGAAACATAAATCCTAAACAGATAAATGTTCACTAATTCAAGTCAGTAGATGAAATGAAATTAAAAAAACAAGTACCACCTATGTATCCCTGCAAGCAATCAAACTTAGAGAATAAAACATAATTTTAGATTCTCTAAATTGAGCACCACACATGCCGTTATAAACATTGACAACAGCAAGTTGGGCAGTTACCTCTTCAAATGGATCATCTAAAGTTCCATCATGAAGCCAAGAATCAAGCTTTTCAATATATGGCAAAAGACTTCCAACAAACAAGAAAAGCACCAAGTGGTATGGCTCTTCCTGCAATTGGAACATAAAAACTCCCAGTTATGCCCACAATTTAGAGATGAGAATAACTAAATTCTAGCAAAATGCTAATAGAGGATGCAACCTCTCCACCTTGAACAGGACACAATTC
Organism: Piper longum; assembly: GCA_032619315.1. Classification (NCBI taxonomy): domain Eukaryota; kingdom Viridiplantae; phylum Streptophyta; class Magnoliopsida; order Piperales; family Piperaceae; genus Piper; species Piper longum. The sequence goes on along the minus strand of JAVDBV010048620.1, from coordinate 9,577 downwards.
ATCCAACTTCCAATAGAGGTAATCTAGTATACGAACTGCCATCTCCGCAGCCGAAAAATATGTGTCACATTCAAAATAGGAACAAGGAATTGCTTCATCCACTACTTGCATTAGAAATTCCGATCCAGAGCAAAGACTACATGGGAGAAGTAATGTGACTTTTAACAGAATAAGATATACCTAAAGTGTAAAATAGAATGATGCAACTTTTGAAATAATATGATAGCTCCAGAAACTCATTTCAAAATAAGTAAATGCACGAAATAAATAATGTAAAAATTGCACCAAACAAAGCATCATATCCCCCACTACATGTTCCATAAATTGATACAAGCAGAAAGAAGAAACATATTAAGAGGCTGCCAAAAAGCAGAAGGAAGAAATAATCCAAAAAAAAACATTTTTACAAAATTTAAAATTTATTAATAGGTGAAAGAATATGCACATTCTATTTACAGTACAAAAATTTCACTTTAATAACAATAACTGTTTCTTTTTCAACACAATAGCCATTCCCATAATAAAAACAAACATAGCTTTTTTAGTCCTCCACCAAGTAGAATGCACAATGAACTAGGGCTTATAAATCTTCATTAAATGATTGTTAAGTACTGGTGTTCAATTTATACCTTGATAAAGAACTAGCCAATTTCAGAAGAGTAGGGACAATTTTACTTCCTGATTGTGCCAGCTCAAGCTCCTCTTCTAGTGCTATCTTACGCAGTCTCTTTGAAACCCAACATTTGCACACAAACAAACACACAAGTGAGATTTACATTGCCTAAAATCATTAACAAGAAGCGTACATCAAATTAACATCCCACAGTATAAAAAATACAGCCAGAGACCTTAAGCCATCGAGCAACAGCATTAACAAATGCTCTCAAAGTGGGTGGAAATTTTGCTTTACTGAGCTCCACCTCCTTAACAAAAAGCTCAACCCGCTGCAAACAAGAAGCGGCATACAAGAAGGAATCAAGAATTTGGCGGAGACTTGTTTTCGAGAGGTGAGTAACATGTGCACTATCCTTGACACGAAAAATTGCGGCCCCCTCATCCCAGTCAAACAAAGAACTCGGAGACCCCTGCAGCATATGAAGTACGCCCCTTACCTACCAAGAATAGGATCAAGTCAACAATTATAACAAATTATTATCCAAACTACTAATATATACCAAATTACAAGCTTAAAACAAATAATAAGCTAATTAAAGATCTCTACATTATAAATTCATGACAAATCTCTACTTTTAAGAATTTGTAACAAATTATCATCCAACCAACTAATATATACCAAATCTCGGCACTATAAGTTTAAAACAAATAATAAGCTTATAAAATCCATCCACTTTATAAATTTATGAAAAATATCGACTTTTATCACTTCAAAGAAAATTATCATCCAAACTACTTATAATTACCAAATCTCAACATTATAAGTTCCAACAATAGTAAGTTTATAGAAGATCTCTACTTTATAAGTTCATAACAAATCTCTACATAATCAGTCCATAACAAATTATCATCCAAACTTTAAATACATACCAAATCTCTACTTTACAAGTTTATCATAAAAAATGAAAAAAAATCCACACTCTATGAGCTCCCAACAAATTATAATCCAAACTATTGGTACATACCATTTCAGATTCAGTGGTCTTTGCAGTATCATCAGGTGAAACAAAGCGTAGCACATCAGAGTGCATGCCGCAAAGCTTGTCACACAAGCTTTGATGGACACTGACATCGGCTTCACCAACTACTACACAACAACAAGAACAAGATAAGCAAGAACTAAAAACTCAAAAAAAAATTAAAGAAATTCAAACTATATCTTAGCTACTACCATGACAAAGAGGACTTCCCATTGTTCCAATCTGCTGACAAGCAAAACACCCCCACACAAAAAAAAAAAAAAGGATCAGAAACTCAAAATCCACAAAGAACGAATCTTTCTTCCACCAAAAAAAAAAAACATAAACAACTATACGATTTGGGCGGGGAAATGCGGCATAGAATTGATGAACACAAGTCCTACCACAGCAATGGCGGGGGGTTACAGTGGGAGAGCCATGATCCCCAAATGTGCAAACCCAACGAAATCGCTCGGAACCGAAAGTGATGGTCCTCCCTCGTACCAAATGGGCGGGGAAGACGAAGACGGAGCCGGTGCGGCGCGGTGGTGGAGGCGGCGTCCACCGGCGGCGAGTCGACCGGCGGCGATTTCCCAAAGAAGAAGTGGTGTCCGCCGGTCGCCGTGTCCGTGTTGGATGTCCGTTTGTTTCAAATTAATTTTCTTAATTGTTATTATATTTGGTTTACTACGACGAATATGTCTACTCTCGTGTGTATTAAATATTGATAGAAGGCAACTTAATTTCAAACCTTTTTGGCCAACCAAAATACAAAAAAAAATTTAAACAAAAATTAATTATCCCGCTTATAATTTATCCTGTTTTGGTCAATTTTAAGTCGATTCGAATAAGTTTAAGTCAGTTTTTAAAACATAAATATGAACCCAGATGAACACATATATAGGGCATATAATTGATGAACACAAAACCAACCATGGCAATGGCCAGGGGTTACATTGGAAGAGCCATGATCTCCAAATGTGCAAAACCAACGAAATTGCTCTCTAAAGTTTGAATCACCGTCTATGTCATCATTTAACAAAAAATTATCGATGATTTTAAAGTATTATACTATACCTCATTATTCAATGAAATTTTATTTATAAAATTACTAATTTTTATATAATATACATTACATATGGCATATCATCTTGCTTAGTTTTAACTTTAAAGTTTGATTCAAGCTTGATTTAAAGTGAATAGAGTCGAGCTATTTAATTTTGTATAATGCTTATCCTTGTCCCTAATCTTAAGATTTTCAAAAGTATAGATTTTTTAAATTATATAAGATTAAAAAAATAATAAATAATGTATATATGTGTAATAAATAAATGCACTTTAAATGTGCTTCTTACTGAGTAGGGACAGATTTTTTATTCAAGTTTTGTACTTAATTTATAGGACAATGTTCGGTTAGGTAAAAAAGAATGAATCTTTTTTTTATTATAACTTATAAATAATTAACTATGATGTAAATATGAGATATAAAATCTTCACCCAAACAATATCTCTCCCTCTCTTGTGTTTTTCATAAACAACATCGTAATGAAATAAAAATTGCTAAAAGGAACTTTGGTGGAGCTCTTACCTGCATCGTAGCTCAAAATAAACATTTGTCTGATTTCAAAGATAATAAATACGAGCTCAAACACAGTTTTTATTCGCAATTAGCTTGATTTTGATATACATTTATACCCCCTATGTTTTACATGTTTCTCCCCCATTTCTTTTTTCTGGCAGTGGGTCGTTCATATTTCTCAATGAAAACACTTGGGTCAAAATAACTGAATCAACTCCATGTCATAACTAAATTCATATTTTGGTCATTGCCCCCCCATATTTTGATTATATCTGCTGTAATATTCTGAACAGAACGGATTCCCCAAACTTCACAAAATGACTAGAACATCATTTGATCAGTAAACAGAAAACATTTTCATATCTACAACTTCACCTCTATCTACCAGTGTTTACACATCAAAGATTTAAGCGTTTTCCTAGAAACTCAACAATACACAAGTAATTGTACAGAAAAATCCTAGCAAAGAAGGAGAAAACATTTAGGTCAATTTCGAATATGAAACAAAAAAATTGAAGTCGAAATACAGCTCCAGACGTGGGGATCACCAGGCCAGCTCTTCCCAGCAAGACAAGCATGTTTGCCTCCCACAATATATCAAATGGAAGCTACAATGTCTTCTTTGTTTGAAACTTCCAGGCAATAATGTAGCCAAGTATTTTACCAGGTTTCTGACTCAATTTTGCACAAGATAACCGAGAATGGCCTTATGGGGTGGAAGCAAACAATGGCCTGTGAACAGAGTTTAAGGACAGGGTAAGTCAGTTTTGACAACAAACAAAAATACATATGAAAAAAAGGCTTGGTCTCCAATACACAAAGGAAAGATGATTTCTAGGCATACCCATTTGGCTTGCTCCTGCTAGTCTGTACCAAACTACGCCATTCTCTATTCATATTTGTTGTATCCTTAAAGCAACAAAACAGATGGTTAGTGTGGATAAGGATTCTTAGCAGAACATGCAAGCAATAAAGTAATATAAAAATGTACTTTTCCAACTTATCCCAATCGGTTTTAAAAATCCTAATCTAGGATCTAAATACGAATAGAAAAGTTTAAATGGTTGGAAGCTAACGAAGGACAATATATAATTTTTCATAGTTTTCTAATTAGATAAGAATTAAAGTTGCCCGAGGTATCTTTTAGTTAGTTTTATTTTAATCTTTGTTTATGTATTAGTAACCAGGGGTTTTTTGGTCATTATTTTCGTCATTACATATATTAGTTACTGTAGATGACTTAGGTAGTCATTGTTTTATGTTTTAGTCAAGTTATGATATATATATATATATATATATATATATATATATATATGGAGATCTTTATATATTAGGGGGGGAATAAAAGTTCTGGTTTTTTTTATCTACCTGCGTTGCTCCTCATTTGTTTTGCAACTTTTATCTATTCAAGCTTGAGTTTAGAGGGCTTATAGGGTTCGTTGTTGAAGCCAATAGTTGAGTTATTGGATTCCTTAACACAAGGACTCCATCAACAGCCAAAAATAAAAATGGAACAATCTACAAATTCAATAACAGTGAACAATAGTCCCAGTTGTGTGAACACCACTAGTATATGTCAGTGCAATGCTTAGTGGTGCTACCATGAGTTCAGGAGAGTTTGTGCAGTAATGAGCAATAACAGAGTTAAAAAATAAAACAAAATAAGTAATAACAGCAGGAAAATTTTCCATGAAAAGGTAGATTGTAGATAACGACCATTTAAATATATGCAAAAAAAAAAACAGATTCAGTTGTACAATTTTAATCCTCACCTTGAGTTTCATTTGTAACATTCCTTCAATGCAATCAGGGATAGCATGCGTAGGACAGGAATTCCTTACGAAAGGGTGTTCAAGCAATTTACTTGCAGGGGGCCGCTCAGCAGGATTTGTTCTAAAGCAACACTGTAGGAAATCCTTACCCTCAGCAGATAGGTATTCAGGTAGAGGAGGGGATTCATTATGCAATATTTTGAACATAGCTGGGGCCTGCAAAAATTGAAATTTATTTTGAAAACATATTCATATTTTATAGATTCGCATATAAAAAAATGAGACAGAACCTTAACCCACACATTCAAAAGTAAGACTTCATAATAGCATTAAGGACAATGAGGGATGTATGCATGCTTGCAAATAATTGGCAAAATAAACATGACACATCAAAATACACAGAACATCAATTTTGTCACCTCAGCTCAGGGATTTCTAAGATCTCCCACACAGTGATTGCAGTGATCTGTCTCCTACCCACATCATCTCACCATTTATGCGCCCACCCAACCAAACCCTACAAAACACTAGTGCTGCATATCATTTACAAAGAAGCCACTTCTCCACATTCTTTTCATATTTTCTTTGCCAGGCTTTCACATATTATTCCAACTTTATCACTGTTCCAACTGATCTATACAGCAGCAACTTGTCTACATCAATTTAGATTTCTATTGCAGCCACAGAAAACAAAACACATATATTTTCACAGCCTCCTGCCAGTCAAGAGAAGGAAACAATGGGAAGATGCAAAATTATAGCAGAAAATGAATGAATTTAAGCATGAAAAAAAATAAAGCCAATTTTCAGCTTCCTAACATAATCTCCTCACACTGGTATCTTTTGCATTTGTAAACAATATTCCAGGATGAATAAGCAAGATCAATGATATGGCCATATACCACTCCAATATCAATCCACGGAGGTTTTCCAGTGAACATTTCGATGATAGTACATCCCAAGCTCCATATATCAACAGCCTGATCATATCCACCTTTCTTCATCATTGCTTGTATCACCTGCAATTTATGGCATGCAATATAATTTTGCAATGATAGGACCACCAAGACAATTAACATCAAGCATAAAGGAAAAATACCTCAGGAGCCATCCAAAAAGGAGTCCCCCTCAATGAGAGAACATTATCTTGTACAATCAACTGCACTCGAAAACATTGCCAATATCAGTAAAATCCTACAACAAGAAGCTTATGGTATTGCGGATCAATTCAGGAAAAAGCTACCCACATGTTTTGCCATTCCGAAGTCAGCAAGTTTCACAACACCAGATACATCAACTAGCAAATTTGCCCCTTTGATATCCCTGCAAAATTTCAGAAAGAATAAAATAAAATTAGTTGGTGTCTATCAGACAAAAGAATATGAAACAGCTTTAGAAAAAATATGAACCTGTGGATTATATTTGCACTGTGCAAATAAGCCAGTCCAGACAAAATATGTCGGGTGAAGTTTCGGACAACTGCTTCTGTCATAGCACCACAATGGTCTCGAATATACTTACTTATTGAACCAGGATGGACATATTCTAAAAAAATGTAGAACCGGTCTCCAACCTGTTTAGAATGGACAGCATGAAACAGTGTTGACAGCACAAACATAGCATGTATAAACTAGAATCACAGGCCGCATACACTTTCACTCCCATAGTACCGCACTATATTTGGATGCTCTAGCTGGCTAAGGACTTTAATTTCCTACATTAAATAGAAAACCAAAAAGATGAGTACTTCGGTGTAGAAGAAAAAATAACAAGCTTCTAATCTAATATTACAGAAAAGAAAACTTAAAATTGGCTTTGAGTTTAAATGAAAGAATGGGTGAGTTAGGTTCAAACACGAATGCTTAAATCTAATCTAGAACTAATCAAACAACTTCAAGGAGTTCTGTTTTTTAATACCTGCTAAGTGGCCAGATTTAGATGTGAATATTCACCAACAGATCAAATAACTAAAACAATAAACACTAATTTTAAATTTTTATTCAGACTTTTATTATATAACTTCAACTACTTGTCACTTTTCCTCTTTTGAGGGTTGCAACAGGATGATTTAGAAACTTCACTTTTTTTTTACATGGAAATCCATGCCGCCCACCGAGAAAGCTATGGATTCAGTGTTGGTGGTGATGAGAATAGTGGTGGTGGTGATGACGACAAATATTAGCCTAGTATACCAGATTAGATGAGGATAAAGACACTAATAGCAACAACGACAGAGACGAGTCTAATAGAGCATGTAAGAGAATTCCCATATTTCTTTTTACATTTACCCAAATGTGTAGAATTGGTTGTACAAGTATGAAAAAATAGCAAATTAATGCATGGCTACATGCACTCTCTTAAAATAGGTATATAGGTCACCATAGATTTCTTTGATTCATATGAAATTTAATGCTTTTCTAGCTGCCTCTAAGAAGCAAATTGAATTTCTTCATCACCGACTTTGAAATGGAAGATGACTATATAAGCATTTCTTGAAAGGTATATGATGACGACAATATTTAAGTTTTTGGCTTTTTCAAACAATTACATCGTTTGAGAATGGCTACAGGAGGGACATCTTGCCTATTTAGCCAATAAAACATTCAATTAGCAATTCAAGTGAGGGCAAGCTTCAAATTATCATGATGATGCATTTATTATGCTTTTTATGGAGAAAAATTAACTACTGATCACCAAGAATTTATAAGGTTATGTCAGCCATCATTTTTCCTTCAATTGACACAGACAGAACTTGTCGGTATCAAGTCTGGACTAACATGTTGACTGGCAAATAAGAAATACTTTTTCAATTTAGTTCCCAATCATCTATCTAACTCTGAAACCAAAACTGGGACCGACTTTAAGCATCCGAGAGAAGCATTGAATTTCTTAATATGAATTTGTGTGGAATATGTCCCAAATGGATTTCTATGCAAAAGTGAAGACCAATTGGTGCATCAATAAGGGATGGTCAACCTCTACAATGCTTCATTTGCTTAAACCAAACTCAACCCAACTTTACAGCATGCTGAGTTTGGTAAGACTAAACCCAGTGCGCCGAAAGATTTATGAAATAAGATAACTCAGGGCACCTGGAGGATCTTGAACAGAGTGCCCCTTAATAAGACTTTATAATCGGCCTTCAAGAAAGAAGTGAAGCACACAATCACACATTAAATGACAAATTGAGTAACAGTGTGAATTGCAGTTCTCCCTCCCTCTTTGATTAGCATCAACGGCTTCAGTAGCAAAATTGTTTATAAGGATGCATAGTACACCACTAGGAAAACTCAAATTGCCTTTATGTACCACTAATCCATCCAATATAAAAAAGATGTATGTGTCACCTGCTCTAACTGCTTTAGACATTCTGCAGACTTTGGATCATCTGGAATCAAATTGACTTCTTTCATGGCACATGACGCACCAGTTTCCCTGTATGAAAGAAAAATTGTTGTTTAGTCACTTGAGTGAATTAAGATATCACAAGAATGGCAACGAAAAGCCTCGTACTTGTTGATCGCCACATAGACATTTCCAAAAGATCCGCTTCCAATAAGCTTTCCCTTCTTCCACTGGCTTTTTAAGGATGTATTCTCTGACACTACTGGATCATGATTACCAGAACCCGCTCTAGAAGGAGTAGTAACTGGAGGAGGGAGTGGAAGGGGATGGACATTGACAAGACCATCGTGCCGGGAGGGGCTGTCAGAGTTGAACTTTGGATGTGACGGTGTTGTCTGCCCACTGGAGGCCACAAATCTTGCAACTGAAGTTTTTGAAGTTGGACTATGAAGCGGGGACCAATCAGGACTAGTCCCTCCAAACTTTTCTGGTGATGTTAGGGATGAGAAGCCAGATGTTGTAGTGTCCGAATAAGGGTTCTCGGGAGTAAACCAAAATGGAGACCCTTGAGAAATATTGTAGGACGAAGGAATAAAGTCGCTGGTGCTCAATCTTCTGGTGGGACTTTGTACAGGACTGGGCAAGCGACTGCTTGGTGCACTCATTGTAGGTAAATTCATTTTGAAATTGTGAACATCTTCAACTGTACTGTAGCTTGGAAATACTTTTCCTCCAGAATGACCGTTTGACTTAGGTGACAATGTACCCACTCGCTCCGACCCCCTTCCAATAAAATGAGAAGCAAATCTACTGAAACGAGATTGAACAACACACCTTAAGATTCCCAACACTAGGCAGGGATACTAGTATTCATGCATATACACGCATCAAAACAGCTAAAATGAAGCTCCTTTCGTCCAAAAATCAATAGTGCAGGAAAAAATATTTGTCCGAAATTCAATATTTAACAAGCAACCCAGCAAAAAATAATAAGATACAAGGCAAGCTGCTAATCAAGATCACATGAAAGCAATCACGATCTAGAAATTATCTGATTCCATAGGCCAAACCAGACCGTCAGAATTATCTCTTATACGCATGTATTTCGTATTGAACCTGATACACATATTTATACATACAGAGTGAGGAGGCATCTACGAATAGTAACACCTTTTGGTTGATATCTTTTCATCAGAAGGTTGTTACCTTTAGGAGAGGTATAACTTTTAGTTAATAAATAGAAATTA
>JAVDBV010048619.1:0-20739 GCA_032619315.1 Piper longum | reverse complement strand
TGGGCAAGTGGACCGCGAACCAGGTAAATGGGCCGAAAGGGGGCGGCGGTGCTCGTCGCCTGAGAATGGCCACGACGGCGTGACTGGTGGTGTCGTCGCTTGCGATCAAAATAGGGGAGGAAGATGGAGGCGCTGGAGGTTACGATCGGTGGAGTTTGGCCGTCGGCTGGCTGGAAAACAGCAGCAAAGGCGGCGGATCGCCACCTAGTGCGGCGACTTGACTGGTGGCGATTGCGGCCGCGGATGTGGTCATAGCTGGTTTCAAAATGTAGATCTAGATGAGTGGATGCTATCAAGGTGGTCGGATCGGCCAATGGTGGCTCACCGTCACCGGAAAACAGTCCGAAAGGGTGGAGATGACAGTAGAAAATCTACTGAGAAAACGTCGTGGCCGACGGCAGCTGCTGTGGCACCGGTGGTGATCGTGGGTACGGACGGATAGCCGGCCGTGAGGTGGTCACGGTTGTACCAATCTAGTGGCCACGGACGAGGAGGAGGCTCACCGGCAGCGAGTCAAAGTGGTGGCGGCGTTGAGGTGAAAATCATGGGGAAGGCACAGGAAATCAAACGGTGAAGATAAAGCTAAGTGGATGGCTCTGATCTTGTAACGTGGCATGATCGGATCATTCGATAACTCGTGACCTAGTGGGACCCACCTATGACTATATGCACTATAGATATGGACGGAAAGTTCTGATTGAGACCGTCCAAACTCTAAACTGACTCGAGTCCTGAAATTGACTCTATAAGCGGGAATCAAGGAAATAAGGTTAAAAGGGCCTTGAAACCCTAAACTCAATCAAGATGGGGCCACGGGGACAAATCAAGTGATCTAAAATTCCTATGCTACATGCAAATGATGTACCTATAGAATCCCAAACGGATACTAAACGCTGTAATGGCCTAAATATAGGGCTAAAATCTTAGCTAGCATATACAAATAAATCTGTATACCTTAGTGTTTACTGATAACTCGTTATCTTATTATCTGCATGTCTGGCATAATCAACTACTATAAAATGCTCATACAGCCATCTGGGCCCATACTCATAATCTGAAACTAGTTTGGCTCGATCTCGCTTGAACCAACTCAATACTGACCAGAATATGACAAAACTCAAATCGGGTAAAACCCTAATCCAAAAATGGGGTTTTACATGTTCCATCTCTGTGAGTATGAGAGATGTATTAGAAGTTCCAATCAGGGGAGATAGAGAGTATTCCACATGAGTTGGGATGGGAGATGTCTTGAGATATTTCCCTTCTCATGTGATGGTGGTTGGCAAATGGACGACAATGGCGCATCAAGTTTGACGAATGTTCGACAAGTGATGCAGAGTGGAAGATTTTCTTATGAGTATCACATGGGTAGAGAATGGGAGATTGTGGTGATTGTATCTCCGTCCCATGTGAAATGATGCTAAAACCAACCCTGGTGCTCCGTATGATTTGGGAGGGGAGAATTGTTGGAGTCCCTCATAATACGATGAATGTGATAAAGCATGCAACTACATAGGAAGCCACGACGACATAAAATTACTCCAAGAGGTATAAGAAATTTGAGAAATTTTGTAGATGACAAAGAAGAGATCCATTGGTAAGAGTTCAATACTTGGGAGGAGTATTTATTGTTGGCTCTTTGTATCCATGAGGTTGGTCATATCTCAAGTATGTGTCTTATATCTCTTGTATATAAATATATAATTATATATGCGTGTTTTAGAATACAACTAAAGAATGTGTTATTGACTTTCCTCACAAGTTTCATTGTGAGGTTTTGCAGTGAGGCTCTCCCTCTCTCTCTCTCTCTCTCTCTCTCTTTTAGATGAGGGAGAGTCTTTTCTCACAAGGTATGAGTATTTCCAATTAGAATGTCTTCTCTAGTTAGAGATTGTGGTCATTTCCAATTGGATGTGTATTCTAAGTGGAGATATACGAGTTCCATCTGATGAAGAACATTTTCAGATGATGATGATGATGTTCCAAGTTTTGTGGTTTCCCTCGTATTTTTAAAGTTCCACATTAAATTTATGTGCCCTCTATTTATTGTTCTATTTATTTGCCTTGTCAAGATATACATGGAGTCTAGGGATTTTGTGTGTTCAAATTCCGGCAAGTAGATCGGTAGCCAATATGGCGAGTCAATCATTGTTCGTGAATTCGGCAGCAGTGCCCTACTCACGGCATACGAATGGTCGAAAATCCAAGGTCGGTCGAGGAAGAAATATTGTGTTGGAGGGATAAAATGATAATTTTCCCATTTTCAATCGCCCTCTTGCATGCCTTACACGAGGCCATCTCAAAACGCGTGTCAACATCAGTTAGTAGCAGTAACAACAACTGTAAGAGTATTAATATAATTAGCAATATCAATAGTGATATTTGTAGAAGTAGAATAACAGTATTAGCTACATTAATGACGACAACAATGACAACTGTATAGTGACATAATAATAATCATGAAGAACAATGCAATGTAGAATATAGTATCCATAAATAGACAATAATCATATACAGTGGCAAAACCTAGATAGTAACGTTATATCAATCAATAGAGAATACAATCCGGATAAAACAATATACAATAATATTATATTAGTCAACATAATTAAAAATCAAATACTACATCAGTAACGAAGAGTAATGCCTGTTAAAAGTAGTTGAAGTCGTGAACAACTATCATATTCTACAATGATGGGTTGTCTATCTCGCTACAATAGACTCAGACACTCTAGACGGTCACAAGCTATATACGAGATCAAAAAACACATGTGCAAAAGAGCACGTATTTATACTCAGCAAGATCAACATGTGGAGAGGAAAAGCTCAATATCTATATTGGTCAAAGAAGCTACATCAATCAACCCAGTTCGCCCCTAAGGAAAACCCTATGGTCTTTAATAGTAATAGTACATTCAGCAGGTACTCTAAGTCTATCAATGGTATAGGCAAGATTAGAGCCAATGCGTCCCAAAAAAACTTGCTATATCACAAACTAACAAGTATAAGATGATCTCATCCATTACATGTTAGGTAATCAATACAATGTAGTTAGTTCATACACATCAAGTCCAGCTGCCAATGCGTAAAGAGAGCATTATTACACTCATCTATATCTATAATTGTGGTGCCCTATCATGTCAAAGTTTCACAAGTAGGGTAAACACTGCTCCCCTCCTAGAAATCCAGTCATACGGTCTCACAATCAGTATCAACCAAAACATTGTGAACTAAACCAATAAACATATGGATTACAGTATAGTCTCGATGCCATTCAACTATTCGCCAGTATTTATATGAATAACATCGGTTTGGCCTCTCCGTTCCAGTCTAGTCTACCCATTCATCTAGGGCATCTACAACTAACGGTCCATTTACATTATTATTTAGATGATCAAATCATGAAGCAACAGAAAACAAATCTAGTGCTTCATATCAGCATGGAGTAAGACCTTCGTGGAAGAAACAATCGATCACATACATCTTTATAATCGGGCAATATTACAATTATTGATAATATTACAAATAAAGATATGATATACTCAATATCATATGTACATATTCAGAATATTATTCAAGAATAATATATCAATATATCAGAAAAAAATTGTACCTAATGGAGTCAATGGGGATTACTTCACTCAATGGCGATGGTCGGTGGAAAACACAATATAATATTTGTTTAATAGTATATAGAGGATGAATCCTGAATCCTATGGAGTTGGTAATCCAGCTCTTAGTAATCAGTCAGCATCTGCAAGCAACTCTACATACCTAATTGGATACCTAGACTCAATTACAGTCTAAATGGTATGCAATGCATGCTATACGATATATAGTAACATCTTTCTAACTATATTCCAATTAAACAATCAACAATCAATCATGATCAAATTTGATCAATCCAGTTTTTAAATCGGTCCATTATGATTAATCAATAAAACAATAATGATCAAAAGAGTCAATCAATTAATTTGGTTAACTCAGTCAAACCGATCAAAGCAGTCAATAGTTAGTTAAAATAGTGAAATGATCAGTCAATTAAACAATAAATAGTTGAGCAGTCATAGTCAAACAATCAACCGATCAAATAATAAAAAAATCAATGGTTAAACAATCAGTTGATAGCATAATAAATAGTTAAATAGTCAGTCAAACAAGCTATCAAACTCTTTGGTAATCTACAGTCAATCAATTAAACAGTTAAAGCTGAGAAAATAAACATTCGGTCAAAAACCCTTGAATCGAAAAAATACGAATTTAACAAATGGTAAATAGCTCAAAACTATCTAGTGTAGCCTAAACTACTCATAGAGTAAGGTCTGCACTAAACAACAGCATACAAATTATTTATAAGTTATAAATAACTGATAAATAAAAATCAATATACATTTTATATATAACAAACATTTCAAAAAAATATAGTAAATAAAAAAGACATTCAAAATAGTGGAGCATTTAATAATACTCAGTAGGTAATCAAAAGCCTACGACAAGTTTTCAAATTTAAAATGGTTACTAAACTGTCAAATTAGTAAATGTGGAAAAATATCACTAAATAATAAAAAACTACAATAAAATACTCAATAAATCAGAAAATACAACATATCACCTAAATAAACAACTAAATGATATGCATGCCCAAAATCATCAGATTTTAAGAAATACAACTCGAAGAGTTAAAATATAGTCAGAAACAACGGAGAAATATTCATGTAAGTCCCAATAACCCGAATAAGCCAAACCAGGTCGGGTCAAGATAAATAGGTTAAACAACCGGGCCGAACCATGACCCAGTCTAGGTACTGTGTGTACTAGATCAGGCTCAATCACTCCCGAGCTCCAGCAAGCGTCTTAAGATAGAAATCTAGCCAACGATGGCACGACGAATGGTAGCAAGGGTCAAACTTCATCTGCAATAGGATGACCATCACAATGGTGAGCTCAAAGACTGGCAAGTGTTGGGGCTTTTAGGCCCCTAAAAGAGATTTTAACAACCAAAAGAAACTTGAAATAGGTGTCATGAGCCTCTCTTAAACCAAAAGTTAGCACAATGAATAAGACTTTCTCATTAGCTCATATATAAGTCACCAACACCTTATACGACCGATGTGAGATACACTAACAATCTCCCTTTCACACATTGGTCGACTTTAAAACTACCATCGTTCGACAATCTCCCCTTCATGAGGTGAAACATACATATCATCACCTGAAAACTCCCCTTAAGTCATTGGTGAAACCCAATACTTAAACAATTAGCTTAGGTAAAAACCAAAGCTCGTTCCGCTCTTATATCATTGTTGGGCCCTTTAGGCCTCCGAAAATGATTTTAAATAGCTAAAAAAAACTCGTAATAGGTGTTATGGGTCTCTCTTAATTTAAAAGCTAGTTCAAAAAATAAAATTTTCTTATTAACATATATATAAATCATCAATATCATATATGACTAATGTTGAATAAACCCAATAATAAGGTGGTAAAAAACCAAGCTAGAATGAGCTAAGGGTCATGATCAACACAGTCGGTGACTATGAAAGTGCCAGGGTAGTTGGCGGTGGCAACAACAATGACAGCCAGCTAGAATTTGGCCCGAAAGGTAGGGAGCATTGGCAACAATAATGGCAGTCAATGACCAATCAGGTCCGGTAAAGGTCCCCTCCATTATAGTCGGCTGGAATTGGCCTCAAAAGGCGGCCGTTGGAAAACACTCCAAACATCACCGACGACTATCATAGCCATGGCGACAATCCTGGTCCCAATGGCACCGAGAAACAGAGGTAGCCTGAATGACAGTGGAGGAGGTTCCGGCCACGGAGAATAGCAACGGTGCACAAATGGCAGTTGTGAGCAAGTCGACCACATTGGCTCCCAATTTCTGGCGAATGACAGAATGACCACCGACGGATCTGATCCAGGTCAGTGGCCATTATGGCTATGAGTCGATCACTAGTCGTGGAGCCGAGGGACTGCCTTGCCGGCAGTGTGCGAATTGCCAAAAAAACCATGGAAAACCATAATCCGTGGAGGATTGGGTGGAAACGTTGGTGTTGAAGGGGTGAAATGATAATTTTACTATATTATCTACTCTCATGACTGACACGTGTAAATCTCGGAATGCATGTCAATGTAAAGTTGTTCGAAACTAGTGAACAGGTATATATTTACTCGTGTTTAGTCTAATAACCTGTATCAACCTCTTTTTCTTATCCTTACTGATTTCTTTAATAGGTCATGGCAGCTCTGTAACATGAAAAAAGATGAAAAAGAAGAAGATAGTAACGATTTTAGAAAGGGGCTCGTGGAAAGCAAGAAGAGAAGGCTGAAGGAGTAGCCCCTCGCTGGTGACACTGCTCTGATGATCCTGGCCAACCCAATCGAAGTACCCCACCGTGGAGTGCTGCAGCGTTGCCGGAAAAAACCATCGTTGGAGTCTTGCTGCCTTGGAGATTTACTGCATCCTACCCGCGTTGCTGGCCTGAACGCCAAAGCCTTGCCCATGCCTTGCAGGAGTCGAGAGCACTGCGAGAGTTCTATCTTTGCTGTCAATTGCCGACAAGGCCGCACACAGTTGTCGCCACAGTTCTACCTGCCAAAGTCCAGCGTAGAGGATTAGAAGTCTCCGAGCAGGGGAGTGCGATGCTGTCTTGTTGCCGAAAGCGAGGATTAACACCCCTTGACGTTTACTTTCCTGCTGCTTGCCAGAACTTTGCTGCTTTTTGTTGCCGCCTTCATTGCCTTGTCAAGGACAGCCACCAATGCACCGGTTTTTTGAGGACCATCGCTTCTAGAGATCATTGCAGTCTTGTCACAGACATCGAAAATTGGCACCGCTGCAAAGCCTTGCTGTTATCCATCGCCCAGGTTACTGGCTAGGAAAGTCTCTACAATCGCCTCTGTGCTGCTGCCGTTCGACACCTTCATTGTCGTCTTGCCTTGCCGTCATTTCCGTGATGATGGAGCTTGCCACTGCTTCTAAGAATTATCGTCGAATCGGGAGTGCAATGTGGCATACATCATGATTAGGAGGCAATTCATTGCTTGTGCCGACCACATCTCTATAAGAATTTATCATTTTAAATTATAATTAAGAATTACTGGATAGAGAAATGGACAAAGAAATGAGAATTCAAATTTAATAAAAAAAGTTGAGGGAAAAAAATAGAATAAATGATGAGGTGTTTTTCCATTCCTTAATTCTTGTACATCTTTCCTTTTGTATCCCTTTTCTCACAATTCAAATGATTCAAGTTTAACATTAATTCAAATTTCAGTAATTATACAAATACTTTAAATTCAAAAGTTTCAACAATTATTCACGCCAAAATACAATCATTGTTAACTCTCATTCAAAATTCCCCAGATCTATAAAATGCAACCATTCTTCTCAGCATCACCACCTACAGTCTAGATGTCATTGCCGAGTGTCTTTTTTGCGACCCACACCCGTGAATCCTCGCCCATGATCCAAACTTTTCACTTAGCCCTTGCCATCGGCGGAGGAGCTGCGTTGCCTTGAAGTGTTGCCGACGTACTGCCGGAAGAAGAGCCCAAGCCCCGGTGTTGGAGCCTGCCATTGCTGGAACAGGAGCTCTGGAGTCTAACCTTGCTCTTGCTGGCCTCTACTGCGCCTCGCCATCTAGTTTCCGCTTCGAAGAAGTCCACCATATTGTCGTCCTGCCCTCGGAGTTAAGGAGCTGATCATAGCCATTGCCGAGAAATGGAAGCACTCACGATCCTGTTGTCCAAGCATTGCCGCAAAGTTTTCTGTCAAAGCTTTGCATCTGCCGCCTCATCCGGAGCTGACCTGCTGAAGCCAAAGTGCTACCAGGGAGTTGTCGTCCCATTGCCACATCTCCCAGATGTGGAGCTGACTCAAGTCATTGCAGGGAGGGAAGACGAGCCAACTCCAAGTAGTTGTTGTATGTTCCGGTTGCTGGAAAAAAGTCACAACTTTAGAGCTTGAAACCTTGCCAAGGACTTGCTGCTTCGTCTGAGAAGAAAGCCACGCGACTGTAACGTTGAAGAAGTGGGGGACGAGGCCTCGTGGTCTGCTTACCTGATTGTCCACGACCGGTTAAGCTAGTTACACCCGCTAAGTGCTGACGGCGTCCACTTGATGTTGTTTCACATCAAGATCCAATTACCCTGCCACGGAACAGTTCTAATCAAGCCCCTCAAGCCCATTACAAGTCCAGACTACTCAAGTTCAAGGCCAGGCCCAGGCCCATCAACGGTGAACCAGGCCACACTGCAGCAAGGTGAACAAACCCGTTTGGTTCGGTTCAAGTAACTAGGATTTTATTTAGAGACTTTCCTACACTCCGTTTTATCAGAAACTCGGTACCTTAACATTTTTAGCATTCCAGACACATCGGCGAGGCATTTTAAATATTTAATGTAACATCCCGATTCGGCTCAATCGCGTGAACCAACCCGGAAGTGTCATTGACGACCGACCGTTCGCTAATCTATTAGATTCGGTTAAGCCGACCCGGATCTACCCTCGGTGTTTAAGACGGTGATGCAAATATGCAGAGTATGGATGTGCTGTTAGGGTTCTAACGCTTGTCTTACATGCATGTCATGATATACAAACAAAAACCAAATGAAAGTAATAACGAGAAATCCGAAGAAAAATATATGTTTCTAAAAAAAACAGACAGAATTTCCCATAAAAGTGCAATGAGAGCCAACCTGTTCACAACAAAGATATATATAAATACTTTCAAAAGGGTGTAAAACATGATGATCAATAATCACACACAATCACCATTACTTTCACTTTCACCTAAGTTGAGAATGAGCTCCAAGGCTCCTTGTTAATTTATATTTACTTATTACTTCATAAGCGGATTATCAAAACATAACACAATAAAATCTCCATTTACAAAACACTAGCACACAATCATTATACATTACACACGACAGGTACATGTGTGCACAACTTTGTGCTGCTCTTCTACAGTCCTGACAGCTCTCAATCATCGCGATCCTCACATATATATAGTAGAAACACGTTGCAACGATTATCATTGGTCCGAAAATAAATAATACCAAACTGGCACAGGAGAGCTAACTCTCCTGTTGAAAGAAAAACATCACATAAAATCATCATTCTCATTTCATACCGTCAATGGGAGGCTCTTCCATACCACTCTAAAGTGGTTGTGTATAAGTTTACCTTTCTCATTTCACATTTTTCATTTTACATTCTCATTTCACGTTCTGATTTCACGTTCTTATTTCATTGTCAAGGGACATCTTCCATACCACTCTAAAAGTGGTTGTCTTTAGGTTTACCTTTTTCATTTCACTGTCAATGGGAGGCTCTTCCATACCACTCTAGAAGTAACTGTCTCTAGGTTTACCTTTTCTCACCCCAACCTGCATGGGCAAAGAAAAGCAACGCAAAAACTATATATATATGTAGGTATGGGTCGGAAATTTAATAAAATAGGCCCGAAGGCAACTTGCGGTGGATCTTGCTTTCAAAAACATACTCGAGGGATCTCATCCTCGAGGGTTATTAATCCGGAAAAGCGACCGGCTAAATGGCCCGAGATAAGTGGGATCTAATAAAACACAACTTAACTTGTCCTGCGAATGAGAAATCAAATATGCGATAGAATAGAGCGTAAAATAGAGACAAGTCCTAACAGACCCGGTAGAAGCTCCAAGAGTGGTTGCGTGCCTAGGCGGCAAGCTCCTACTCCGTACCTACACATCAAAACTAAAAACTAACGCCCGTTCATGATGCATCACATATCTTATAGCATACACACATCAATCAACATACATCAATAATAATCAATACAAGTTTTCCTAATCTAGGTTGCATTAAATTACAATACCTATTTAGTCTACCTAATTAATCATTTAGTGTTTATTTTAATATCACACCATCACATACATCCATATTTTTATTAGTATAAAATACATAACACATCAATCAGTCAATCATAACAGCCTAACATGTAGCGTTAATAATCATTAACTCTAAATAATTTAATTAAATAAATTATACCTCACGCATCATCGTCGGCGACAGCTAGGGTTTCATCACACGCTTCAGAGTTCAAATTCGGTGCTCGACAACGTCTGAAATTCGATCAGGCTCGACTAGACAAACTCGGTGGAAGACCAAACAAAACCAGTTTTCCGGCAAGTTCGGTGGTTTTCCGATGGGTCCCGACGGTTTTCCGGCAACTCCCAGTGATTTTTCGGCGACTATTACAGTGGAGCAATCGGGGGTAAGGGTCGGCGATGGCCGTCGGCGGCGGCACCGAATCTGGCCTGCGCGGTGGGTCGCTCCAATCGAGCCCACGGCCGGCCTCGGCGACGGCGCTGGGAGGGGGGAAAATGTCGATGAGGTGGTCAGGGTGGTCGTCGGTGTCATGGCGGCGGTGGCGCGGCCGGGACGGCGGCGAATCAGTTAGAAACGGTCGCGGCGTCGCTGGGTGAATCTGGTGTCAGGGCGGCCTGATCGCAGCCGGTGTTGATCGGGGCGGCACTGTGGCAGCACGGCCGAGCTGGGCGGCGTCGATCGGCGACGGAATGGCGCTCGGTGGTGACGACGACCAAGGGCGGCGGCAAGGGCAAGGGGTGGAGAGAAGTGTCGGGTTTGGGGAGAAAAACACCATGATGGCAATCTCGTAAATAAGTATTGGCTCGATTCCTACCCGAGTCAAAATAATAACTAACTCGTAATAAATCTTAAAAAAATACAAAAAATAGGAGAAAATCTCATAAAATAAAAACAAACATACATCACAACATCCAAATAACATATTTTATAACTAATAACCCATTCCAACTACCCCATAACGCGTCCTAATATGTTAATCGGCCTAAAACTATTTCTACGAACAAATCAATAAAAAGAAAAATTACTCCATACTTTCATATATTCTGATAACTCATCTCACATCATCTCTTCGACATTATCATCATACATTCAGGTATACGTGACTCTCATCACTCATAACTCACACCGGTCTCGATTCAGCGTGCGGTCTATGAACTGACTCGACTCGAACCGACGATTGAACCGACTGGTTCGTTGTAATAAAACCATGACTCGATTCACGGGTTTTACATTTAAAAACAAGAAAGCGACGAACCAAAGCATGTGAATTAAAGCAATCAAAGTCAAATTTATTTGAAGTGGACAAAAAATTTACTATTTTGTGTAAAGTATAAAATTTAAGATAAAATAATAAATTTGTGGTTATTAAGCTATTATGGACTAACTTATGGATTAAAGTTAAACCATAAAGAACTATATAAAAATCCATGTGTGTTTCATCACTGGCCGCACTCTTATATTTTTATTTTTATTTTAGATTCTCTAGTCAACAAAAGCGTCTTCGTCCCATCGAACCCATCAAGTTTTCTTACCCGACTCAAAGCCGAAGCGTGTCGTGGGTCTAAAATCCCACACACAAACCGTTAGGTATGCATATTATATACAATTGGAACTAGAACGACAAGGTGAATCAAAATCTATTGTGTCTATTGTCCATAAAGCACAGTCTATTGTATCTAGATGACACTCTATTGTCATCCAGACATTCTATCGTGTTGATCAGTATGCATATCATAAAATTCACTAAAACATTTTGAAAATTATATACGTCCATTTATAATAGCAAACACGCTAGTCAACTCAACACAACAAACAATCAAATAAACAGTACAATATAAATATTAATCAAACAATCAAATACTGACATTATTCGACTAATAAATCAAACTAAACTGAACCGAAGCAACTCACGTCCACGGGATAAAATCCTGAGCAAAGCTTGGATTTTACAAATAATTTTGAAGGGGCAGTTATGGGTGGGTAATTGTAGGTAATTTAAAAAAAAATAACCATAACTCCTGAATGTGAATCATTACATAAAAATATATACATACTATTTTTGGTAATACACACACACCTAGGTAACAAGGTAACCGAATTAGTATTATTAAACTTCTCCGCATCTAACGGAAAACCAAAAAAAAGAATCTACAACGCTCGCTTAAAGTAAAATTCAAATCTAAAACTAAACCAACTAGGTAAGCCTTGCAGATATACTCCAATCTACTCTTATTAATAAAAGAAAATTTTTAATACTCGCCTCTAATTAAAATATAAGATTTTATCATTCAAAATATAATAAAAATAAAAAATAATAATAAATTAAATAATATAACGTATATTGTCATTTAAGCATGGTCTATTTTAAAATTAAAATTAATTAGAATGTATATCTAATACATTAAATTATTAGATTTTTTATTTTATTGTTCAACGTGAATTTATCTATGGCACACATCTTCCTAGTTGTTACTCAGTGGCTCGTGAGTGTGGAGTGTGGGGCAAACATGTCTTTCTAGCGTGGCAACTGCCAAGGTGATTGGTAAGTTTGTACCGGCGTAAGTGGGAAATTGAAATGGCCACTCATCATGTTATACTTTTTTACGCAAAAACACCTCAGCATGTTATTGGATGATCCCGTGATAAATGGCGTGGGAAATATAATTGAGCAGATTTCGGTTGAAATTAAAATAAATGAGCTAGCCGGACGGAAATTGAACGCTCAATTTAGTTATTATTAAAATTTGGTTCAGTTTAGTTTACAATATGGATAATATTTTAAATAATTATGATGGTTAAATTATATTATAACTTTATTTATTGTAAAAGTAATATTTAATTTTCATATTACTTTAATGATTTTGGTTTGCAGCCCAAACCAAACAAAAATTGACGAGATAATTTTTGATTGGTTTTGGTTCGGTTTGAGCTTGTCATTCGGTTTGGTTCGGTGCCTCAATTGGCTGACCCTCGGTCTGATTAAAATCAGTCCATTCGCTCTGGCCTAGTGGGAGCAACACAAGACCTATTTGTTATAACTTGGATATGCACTTCAACTTTAAAATGCCTTAGTTATTGTTGTTTTATTTTTCATGTTGGCATGTTGCACTTAAACCTTAATTGCCCAAAAAAATAAAAAAAAGTAGAGTTTATTATTCAAAAATAAAAAAAAAAACAGAATAAAATGAAAAAGAAAAATGCATGCGATAGTTTTCCATAGTTAGGGGTGTAAATGAGCTGAATCGAACCGTCCATGGATGTTTTTGAATTCAACATTATTTTTGGGAAGCATGTTTGAATGTTTGACGAGTATTTGATTTATTATTAGTCGAGTACCTTGTCTAAAATTTATAATATTTACGTTTGGTTCGTGTTCGGCTCACTATATTTTCAAGTTGACTGAATGTTTGTGCTCTACTTTGATCTATGCCAAAGTTCAATGTGATCTTAATAATATTAATAAGTAGAGTAAATCTGAATATTTTTTTGAATTTGAATATATTGAGTTCAAGTTTCGAGTCAAGCTGAACCGACACATCTTAGTTCAAGCTCTACTCATTATTTAACGAACTATCCATTTCTAATAAAGTATTTTTTTTTAGCATAAAATCAACGAGCACGAATTCAAGCCAAACATAGAATGCTTGTTAGCCAGTTGGGCATGTTTACACCCCTGCCCATGGTCCACAAGCACATTCTTTTTTAAAAATTTTCAGAAAATGAGAATAAGAGCCAAGCAAACATCAAAGCCTTTTTTTGGTAACTAAAAGAAACCAAACTAAGAGGCCATTTTACGTACATTATGTACAGCGACAGCGTCCATACAAATTCGGATAGCAAACCATCAAACTTCATTCCGTTCGTTGTTCAAGGTTTGAGGGCTCTCACCAAAATCATCTCCAAACAACCATATCAACGCCCTCATCTTCATGAAAACCATGGACAAAGATATATAGTTTGAGTTTACGAAACCTTCTTTAAGATCAGTTCAATAACATTTATTAAAAAATCTTAACTAGAACTATGTTAAAGAGAAAAGCACTAAGTCGTAGGATCATACCATGAAATGGGTTCGCTTTTTTAGTGGAGCGAGGTTTGTCGCATAGCTCAACCGGCGACTCATCATCATCAACTCACCCAGAGCTAACCGGGGGAACAGGAACTCAATCACCGAACTTGGAAAACAACCACCATTTTCACCCGGTAAGCTGTGTGTGTCCTCTGATTTTTTTTCAACTACTTGCAGTTGGTTACTGAAAGGACCATGCTCCCGATTAGGAATTTGAACTAGCTTTGATGGGTAGTTCTCCGGTGATTGATTAAATGGAACTATGTCTTTTACAGGGGAGTGTCTATGTTGATTGAAAAGACTTCATAATCTGATTGAGAAAAGCAATCGTCAGTATCGGTGTAAAAACAATCATTTTATGTTTTCTTTTCTTCTTCAGAACTTGCGGTTGAGAGAGGAGAAGAACATGAAGAGGAACTCATAATTAGCTGTTTCTTGTTGGGTGAATCAGAATGGTGCTGAGAGAAGAAATCCCATGGCTTTCCTGGTTTTTCTTCCCAGATAAATGGAATGGACACTGCAAGCTTTGGTGGAGGTTGGAGACGAAAAATGGCAAGCTGTGTCTCAGGTTTCCAGTCTTTCTTTGGCTTGCTAGGTTTCTCTTCCAAAAGAAATGGAATAGAGATTGTTTGCCTGCATCTTTGTTGTTCAGAGTACTGTCTCACTACTCCAACCTCCATTTTTCGCAAGAACAATGATACTCACCTATTCCTGTTTGTGGGCTTTGCAAGTTAATATAAAGAGGCACAGTAATGAAGCAGATGAGGGCAAAAACCTGCAACTAAACCATTTTTCTCTTTGACTTGCCTGCTCCATTTTCTTCTCTTCAATTACGTAATAGATAAAAACATCATAGGACAAAAGAATGACAATAATCCAATTTCCTTAAAAGAGTTTCTCATACATGATAAGTTTTTAGTGGCGAAATACAAAATAAAAGAGAGAAATCCAATGCTTCTGAAAAAATGATGTGAAGTTGTGAACTATAAAAATATCTATAATGAAAAATTGGCTGACTACGGAAAGAATCAATGAACAAAAAGCAGAAAGGGAATTCTTTGAATGGCTCATGCTGCTGACATTCACTTTGGGTTGGTATAACACCCCGTTTCAGTTCACCCATTAACCAATCTGGAATATTACCAGCGAACGAACCGTTCGCTAATCCAATTGATATGGTTAAGCCGACCCGGATCTACCCATGGCATCTCAAAGTGGAGATGCAACATGTAGAGTATGGATACAATGTTTGGGTCCTAACGCAATCCTACATGCATATTATGATATGTAATCAAAAACAATACAAAAGCAAGAAATGAGAAATCTAAAGAAAAATATCTAGTGCTATAGAAAAACGGATAGAGTTTCATTTAAAAGTGCGATAAAGGCCAATCTATCCACAACAAGAATACGTATATTTTGTCAAAATAAAAGAAAACATGACAATCTATCATGGAGTTCAGTCATTATCACCTTCATCTTTACCTGAGCCGAGTTTGAACTCCAAGGCTCCCTGTTTATTCATATTCATCTACTCGTTTCATAGACAGTTTATCAAAATATAATACAACATGATTATCATCATTGACACAGTATCAACACACCATCATTACACATTACACATGGCAGGTTCATATGCGTGCGGTTCGTAATGCTCCTCTGTAGTCCCGATAGCTTTTATTCCACACGATTCTCACCTACATATATATTAAATAGCCGTCAGTAACAAGTGTTATCGGTCCAGAAAATAACTAGTATCGAACTGGCACAAGAGAGCTGATACTTCTATTGAATAAAAACCTCATATACTTCTTCAAGAACTCTCACAAGGGCACTAATGAGAGCTGTCGCCCTCGGGTCGGTACCGTCGCCTTTCCATATCATTCTCTTTTCATAACATTCTCTTTTCTTGGCAATTTCATCTATCTCTTAAGCAGAAAATTCATTTTTTTCTCTTCCACGCTCCAGATCCCTCGTATTACTCATGGCCGTGAGTACAGAGGCCGAGTACTCTCATGCATGCGCCTTCAATACCCATTTTTGCCACAAGTCTAGGCTTGCACTTCACAGCAGTACCTGTAAACCTCCACACTTCTTTGGGTTTGAGGAACTGAAAAATGGAGTTGTCAAGGTTCAGCAAGAATGGAGTGGAGCTCACCAGTACCAAACCCGCTATCGAATGGCATGTGCCCGCTCGTGTAGCACGGTGGTCGAATTTCCCTCATTCCATCTCTCATTGAAAATGTGAAAACTACATATACATAGTCTTACGTGGGGAATTTAATAAAATAGGCCCAAAGGCATCATGAGCTAGATCTAAGTTTCAAAAACATACTCGAGGGATCTCATCCTCGATTGTTATTAATCCGGAAATACGATAGGTAAAATGACCCGTATTGAGTGGGATACGATAAATCTGCCTATCGACACGTCCTCTTTCGTTTGCTAAACAAAATACGATAGAATGAGACAATAAATCGAGAGCAAGTCCTAAATGGAGCTAGTAGAAGCTCCAAGCATGGTTGAGCACCTAGGCGACGAACTCCTTCTCCGTACTGACACATCAAATCTAGAAGTTAACGCCCGCTCACTGAATGATGCATCAAACTCATCATGAACATCACACATACAATGCAATCATCATCCAACAATAGTTAAACAATCAGCAATGTAAAAATAATTCTAACTTAACCTATTCATACCAATTTTATTATATTTTTTAAAATTACGTTGCAATCAATTACCATTCTCAGATTTACTTTAGTTAATTAAATCACTAATGTCCATTCACTATCAAACAAATCATGCGAATCATCACTTCATTCACAATCAATCATTCATCATATCAAACAATCAATCATATCATGTCGTGCTAATAATTATCAATTTTAAATAATTAAATATGAGGTAATTATACCTCACGTCATCGAAAATCAACGACGGCTAGGATTTCGTCGCACGACTCGAAAATTCATCATTGATTAGGTTCGACCGGATGAAATAAGTGGAAGATCCAGTGAATTTCAGTGAATCTAGTTTTCCAACAGGTTTCGACGGTTTTTTGGCAGATTCTACCGATTTTTTGGCACATTTTTGGCAGTTTTCCAGCAACTTCACGGCGGTTTTCCAACGACCAACTAGATAGCAGTGGTATGGGGTACTGTTGGCACCGTCTTGGCGAGTTTGACCCAATGGTGGTGGCGATGAGAATGGTAACAGTGGTGATGACCACCGACCGCGATGATGAGTTTGACCGGGGTGGTCGGTTGTTCCGATCGGGCCCACAGCCGACTTCGATGGTTGCGCTAGGGAGGAGGAAATGTTGGGAAGGTCGGGGAAGTGGTCATCAGTGTTACGATGGCAGCAGCACAGCCCAGACGGCCATAAATCGACTCGGGGAATGTCATGTGTTTGTGGGGCGATTCCGGCATTGTGGCCGCTAGACGGTAGCTGGGGTTGGTCGGGGCTGCACAGCGCGGGGGAGGGGGGGTGGTGGGGCCGTCAATCGATGGCGGGTCGGCATCGGCAACGGTGGGGCAACGAGGGTTTGGCGGAGAGGAAAATGTCGGGAAGGAGAAGAAATACTTCGGTGGCAAACTCGTAAATAAGTATTTACTCGAGTTTGACTCGAGTCAAAATAATAACTAGCTCGCAATAATTTCCAAACAATAAAAAAAATAGAAAAAAAATCTCATACAATATATTACACACCATAATACAACAATGACATATTCTATAACTAATAGTCAACCAAACTGCACTATAATGTGTCCTAATGCGTTGTTCGGCCTGAAACTATTTATACGATCAAATACATAAGAAAAATATTGCATACTTTTGTATATTTTGATAACACATTTCTCACTATCTTTTCGACGCCATCATCATATGTTCAAGTACACTTGACCCTCATCGCTTATAACTCACAGCAGGCCT
Source organism: Piper longum (assembly GCA_032619315.1). Taxonomy (NCBI): domain Eukaryota; kingdom Viridiplantae; phylum Streptophyta; class Magnoliopsida; order Piperales; family Piperaceae; genus Piper; species Piper longum. Next base: position 2,866 of record JAVDBV010048619.1, on the reverse strand, counting down.
CGGGTCATTACGTGATTCATGAAACTGATTCGATTTGAACCGACGGTTGAACTGACTGGTTTATGTAAAACTCTAACTCGAGTCACGAGTTTTACAACCTTCCATCCTTACAAATCTTAAGCAAGGATGTTTCAAACTCATCCATAATCTAAAGAAAATAATCTCTAGTAAGGTGCCTAGTTTTGAAGCTTGTTGCTCGAATACCCCTCGGTATCGCTTTTTCATAACATCTTCATGCTCCCATGTAGGTTCTTCAACTCCTCTTTGAGTCCATTGCACTCGTACTAAGGGGACTTCTTTCCTTCGGAGAATCTTCACTCTGCGATCCATAATCTGAACTGCTTCTTCTGGATACGTCAAGTCTAGTTACAGCTCTATTTCTCTGAAGCTAACAACATGAGAGTTGTCTGGATTGTACTTCTTCAGTAGCGATACATGGAAGACATTATGCACAGCTAATAGGTGAGGCGGCAATGCTAGCCTATACACCACTGGTCCAATGCGTTGGATCATATCAAATGGTCCAATATATCGCAGACTGAGTTTCCCTAGCGTCCCAAATCTCGTGTTTCCCTTAGTCGGAGAGACTTTTAGAAGAACATGATCTCCTAATGCGAAATGAACCTCATGTCTGTGCTGATCAGCATAACTTTTCTGCCTGTCCTGAGCTGCTCTCATTCTCCTCCTAATCCGCATCACCACTTCTTGTGTCTATTGGATTATCTCTGGCCCAACTACTACTAGCTCACTACCCTGTACCTAACATACCGGGGATCAACATGGTCTGCCATATGGTGCTTCATATGGTGTCATCCCTATTGTAGTCTCATAGTTGTTGTTATAGGAGAACTCCACTAGAGGTAGGCTCTCTTGCCAATTTCTTCCGAAATCCAAAATGCATGCTTGGAGCAAATCCTCTAGGATCTGTATAGATCTCTCAATCTGCCCATTTGTCTGAGGATGAAAGGGTGTACTAAATTTCGATTCAGTGCCCATAGCTATCTGAAAAGCCTTCCAAAATCGAGACGTGGACCTCGGATCCCTGTCTGATATGATCTCCGATGGTACTCCACATAGCCTGACTATCTGGTCTCTATACAGCTTGGGCAAAGTGGTCAGTAGCCAATCCATCTTGATTGGTATGAAGTGTGTGCTCTTTCTGACTCGATCTACTATGACTCATATTGTATCCTTCTGTTGGTGGGTCCTAGGCAAATTGACTACAAAGTCGTACGCTATACACTCCCACATCCACTCTAGGTTTTCGAATGGCTGTAGCATTCCACCTGGGCGTATGTGCTCAGCTTTCACTTGCTAGCACACCAAACATCTAGCAACTGTGTCGTATACCTCTCTCTTCATTCCTGGCCACCAATATGTTTGTCGGACATCGTGGTACATCTTCAGTCTACCTGGATGTACTGAGCATCTCAACATTTGAGCTTCGTGAAGAATCGTACTTCGAAGTCCTAAACACTCTGGAACATTTGGCACAAAGAGTCGACCAGTTAGTCTGACTAACCCATCTACATCTTTGGTCAATTTCAGATGTGTTCCCTATTCTAAACTCTGGACCACGATGTCCAACTCTGGACCTGCTTCCTGTTCAATTCTGATCTGATCAAGCACATTCAGCCAAATCGTCAGTCGTGTCATCATTCCAGCCAACTATTTCTGGCTTGTAGTGAACTGATACTGACACTGCTGCCAATCCTGCAGAGTACGAGACTCCTAGCCTTCTGCTCAACACATCTGCTGCCACATTCACTTTGCTCTTGGGGTACGCAATGTCGATCTTGTAGTCTGCTAACATTTCCAACCATCATCTTTGTTTGATGTTCAAATCCTTTTGTATGAAGATACTTTCGTGATCAGTCAAAAGTCTAAAAGATGTTCTATACAAGTAGTCCCTCCATATTCTAAGTGCAAATATGACTGCTGCAAGTTCTAGGTCATGCGTAGGATAATTACACACATGCACTTTGAGCTGGCGAGATGCATAAGCTATAACCCTATCCTTCTACGTGAAAACACAACCTAGTCCAATTTCTAAGGAATCTGTATAAACTATGAAATCCTCGTGTCCCTTAGGCAATGTGTGGAAAGGCATTGAAGTCAATCTCTCTTTTAGCATCCTAAAACTCCGCTCACACTCATCCGTACATCTGAGCCATTCCTCATTCCTAGTCAATTGTATAAGAAGGGCTACTATGAAAGAGAAATCCTGAATAAACCATCTATAGTATCCAGCTAGGCCTAGGAAACTCTGAGCCGCTGTAGGTGTCTTTGGCGGTTCCCACTGCACTACTACTTCTATTTTGGCTGGATCTACTGGAATGCTTGTTGCTGAGATGATGTGGCTGAGAAAGTGCACTTTTGACAACCAAAAACTGCACTTCAAAAACTTCCCGTACAATCTATGCTCTCTCAATGTCTACAATACCATCCTCAGAAGCTGCTATGCTCTTCCTTGGACAAAAAATATACCAGTATGTCATCCACAAAGACAATTACAAATTGGTCTTGGTATGAACTGAACACTCTGTTCATCAAGTCCATAAATGCTACTGGGGCATTAGTCAATCCAAAAGGCATGTCCAAAAACTCATAGTTTCCATATCTCCTGATGAATGCAATCTTCAGAATATCTTTTGCTCTAATCTTCAGTTGGTAGTATCCTGACCTCAAATCAATCTTTGAAAAGATAACTCCTGAACTCAACTGATCAAAGGGCAGATATGAACTAGATTGATGGACACGGACGCAGGCTCGGACTTGGGGACTCGGGCATGGCCAGTGGAAGTGAACAAAGGTAGACGGATGAGAATGAGAGCAGATGGGGCAGCCGTTGCCCATCGCCACAAAA
>JAVDBV010048618.1:0-15960 GCA_032619315.1 Piper longum | reverse complement strand
ATTTAGCCGTGTTTTATACGCAAGTTTAATAAAACTACAAGGATGAGATCCCTTGTTGGTTTTCAAACTCTAGCTCCAGAAATTTATTATACAAGCCTCATCCCTAAGCCTATTACATAAGTACGCGTTGTTTTTACGGATTTCACGAATAAGAGAATGAGTGGTAAGGAGATATGTATGGACCGTGCTAGTACTCCTTCAAACCATGAGGTAGTGCGGGTGTATGATAGTACTGCGTAATGCAGCACATTTCCGGAATATGTGGCACTAACTTAATTGATCCTTTTGCCATTCGAGTACAGTGGCGGGCGATATGGAAGGTGTGAGGGCATAAGCGCTGTATGTATGTATGATTATGATTATGTGCCGTGCATGCGAGCCGGCATTTGTTTAAGTATGTTTGCTTACTGCCCGGTGTGAGGCATTCTTGAATACCCATTTGCCAGATTGTATTAGTTATTTTTCGGACCAGTAACATTCGTTACTAACGGTTTTCTTATAATATATGTAGGTCTCGCAAATCCTGTATCGACTTCGGCGGAAGGACACTTGAGCTCAACCTAAGATTTTCTTTCTTGCATTTATTTATATTTGAGGTATTTTGATGTTTATTTGACAATATCTTCCATTCTCATGACATCAAGAAGGTTATTTTGATCTATTTTATGGATCGAGTCTCACTGACTAATAATATTAAACATGTCTCGACTCGATCATAACATTTCTGATCCGGTTCTTAAATGAACCGAAATCAGGGTGTTACAACACCCTTGCTCTATCTTTGTGCGCACTGCAGCTCGCCACCATATATTTTTTTTTAAATTGTCACCAATTTTTTGTGACAAACAATGATCACAGAATTTTCGGTGTCATGGAAATTCGGTGATAAATATCCTCCAAACTCCATTAGATGTGAAAGCTTTTGTGATCGAAATTTTTAATGGAAAATTTGGTGACAAACACCATTGTGTTACAAAATTTCAGCCTTTTGTCACCGAAAATTTCGGTGATAGACGACACTTTTCCACTAGTGTTTGTAAACTCATTTACTCAAGTTTGGTTCATACTATGTTATATATTTTGCGCTGAGTTTACAATGAGCACTCAATTGTTCAAGTTTAGTTCATATTTGATTAAGCTAGTTTCAAAATAAGTCAAGCTATTTGATGGTTTCACTCACTTCAATGTCAATTTTTATTGTAACATTTTTCAATGCACAACTAATGTAAAGTCCATTGAGCTTGAATTTCAAGCTGAATCGAGCCAAATGCTTCTTTGTTCAAGCTTTCTTCAAATTTCATTGAGTTATTATTATCAATTTGAGCATTTGTTCGATCTCTAAAATAACAAGTGCATGTCCAAGTCAACCGAGTCAAACTTATATTGCTAGTGGTAGGGAAGAGGGGGAGGCATCAGTCTTGACCTTAATAGTAAGTGACTAGATTTAGTAGATTTGATAGACATACTGATGAGCAGTAAAATCCGACTACTCTGGCTAGAAAATGCCAAGAGTGCTTCTCATTTCCTAGCCAGGGGGCCCTTCCAGGCCATAAGGGGCTTTGACCAATCCTAGCCTAAAATGATTGCCTTTGTTACAAAACTTGGGGGTGGCCTGATCTGGGTCCATGACCATTTTTTAGATCAGGCTATAGCTGACATTAATCAACAACATCTTTTTTCTATTTTTTTGTTTTATGTTTTTTTTTGTTTGACAATCTTAGAATTAAGGGTAGATCTATATTTTAAACGGAACCAAATCAACTTCACTTTTCAAACACTAATTACTAGTGTAACACAACAATTAAGCTCGGTGTAGATCGAACCATAATGTTATAATATAGAATGCTATTTGTTAGGCTATTGATTTAGACTAATATTGCGGAAGCGATATCAACCTTCAAGGAGGATTAAGACAGTAACCCTATGAGCTACAACACTATGCACACTGATCATTCATAATATAAAAGTAAATCTTAATTTAAAGGCTTGTAGCACGAATACTTTGAGTCATAAGAGAGACAACACATCCCCTATAACTAAAAGGGTGACTTAAGAAATACATATTACTATGAATGCTTAATCAAATACATGAGTCATTTCTTCCTCTTAGTTCAACCTTTTAGTTAGATAGTTTATTATGTGATGCTAGGAACACTTAGATATAGTCATACGGGTCACAGTTACTTGTTCCATATACCCTGTACACGCAATATAAATAGTTATTAGCACATGGCATTTTCCAAGTGTTAAGGCATCATACGTGAATACTTTGTCTCCACGTGTATTCTTCACGTGGCATGACCTGTATGTTCCTCCAATCCACGTTGCTTTAATATACACACACGTAGCTGCAACTAAATAAGCTTAACATACCTGGAGTGCTCCAACATCTATTCAGGGACTCTAAGACTTAAGCAAAACTCTTCAGAATATCTTTAGTTACTATCTCACAGTTAACTACTCTGCATGGAAGATTAGTTAAATGAAATAGTAAAATGCAAAGCACACCAAGCTAAACAATCTAGGCTATTTAACATTCTACAATCCATAGCTACAAACACACTTAGGAAATCAAATTCAATTACATTCCCCAAAATATAATCAAACATATCCTAAACAATTGCATCACAAAGGACAACACCCCCACCATAAGCCACTCGATCATTCTGCCAACATCAAACATCGCTAAAGAAATACACCTATATATATATATGTATGTATATATATATATATATATATATAAGAAAACTCTTAGTAATCAAAGGTCTAAAAATAACTATTGATATATCAAGTAGGCAAATGGGTCATCTCGTACCCAAAAATATAAAGCTATAACTTTATGATACTCACACAACAACATATAGAGAATGAGAAGCACGCTAAGCACTCTCAAATAATTAAATGTACCTAAACGCTAAGCACAGTGACACGGTATGACGAACTCGCACACTAAGCACAGTAATGCTGAACTGACATGCTAAGCACAGTAATGTAATATGATGAACTAGTATGCTAAGCATGGTGATGCAATGAGATGAATTGGTATGCAAAGCTCAATTACGCAATGAAGTGAAATGAGCCGGCACGCTAAGCACAACAATGCCACAAAATGAGCCGGCAGGCTAAGCACAACAAAACAAATAGCCTGGCATGCTAAGCACTTACAATACACAAGTAAACATTGAAACCTCCACATTAGTTTATAATAGGTCTCGATATGGATCTCATAATATCTTTCTAGAGCTCAAATTTGAAAATCATTAAAGGATCTCATCTTTGAATTTTATTACACCACGAAAAGGTTGGCCAAATGGCCCTGCGTTAGTGGGATTCAATGAAATGCCCCTAATACTATCATATCGTCTAAAACTGATGCAATTTATTCTCAAGGAGCCAAGAAGAAGGTAAAATAGAGGAGTCTTATAGACTTGAATGAGTCAACTCTTTGCCCTAACTCAGCGAGCTCACTCCGTATGACTTAGTAAGTGAAAAGGAAGTCTTAATCACTCTCCATCTGAGATAACGTACAAAACAATGCAAAGCCTCCACACAAGCACACACACCAAGAAACATAATTAAGTTAATTATCTTACATAATTACTTGTTAAACCTCATTAGGTAATCATAATCAGGGTTAAGGGGTTCCAAATACAATTAGTGAATAAACACTCTATTTACTCAACCCTAATTAATAAACGGGCTTAACTCGACAATTTTTTGGACGGGCCAAACGAAATCCGAATGGTGAGCCATGACACCCTAGTGGGGAGATACAAAAATTGGCAAGTGCTAGCCCATGGCCAACATGACAAACTAGACGCACTAAGGTTGGGCTAAGGTCTTGGGAACAATATTCTTGAGCCACACCAAATTTGTTAAAACTCGTTCATGGGATTGGAGACTTCAAATGGGCCCTAATAAAATTGGAGAGTTATCTAACATCATATTATTTGATTCTCTAAAGGTTGAGATCCATATTCTAAGTATTTGGGCCTGAGTGGATTCAGGAATGGGTATTGGCTAGAATATTTCTTGAGCTGGCTGGACCCACATGGCTTGGGGAATTTATGCCAACACATACTCAACCAATGGATACCAACTTTTATGATCATGAAATATGAATACAACCGTCAATCTGGATAAACTTTGGAAAATTCTATCACCAAACAACTAGAGTTTAGAATTTTTTCATCCAAAGCTATGGAACTAGGGCTGACGCTACATTCCCATTAACTCCAGAATACCTGATTAGTTAACTATCTAAATGATTTTTATGTGAGATTGTTTACAATCACAGAATGGTATATCATAATGAGAATACAACATGAATACTCCAATTTTTTTGTTCAAGCCCAATATGATGTTTAATTGGTGTAATAATTTACCATTAGATAGATAATATAACACCATAAAATCATGAAAAATAATGCAACAAAATAACATCTAAAATAGGGTCTAAAAATTTAGAAAATGGGCAACTAAGCCACTATAATTGTGAAAACTACCTCCTTTCACCAAGTTTGGCACAAATACATGCTTATAGAAGCAAAAACACATGGAACATGAAACGTAAACTTGTAGACCTGCTCGTTAGGAGCAATTGGAGATCCTAATCATGTAAAATGGACTTTGACAACATTTGATCTATTATATCTATCGAAACGAAGCACAACTATTTTTATACATGTTCAATTGACGCTATTCCAATCTTAATACACTCCTAACACAATGATCTATATGAATAAAAGGTTGAAAAAAAAACATCTGATCATGGAAGCAATACAAACTAACCAAACACGGCGAAGGAGGGGAAAATGTCAAGTTTACCTCACAAGGGGCTAGGAGGAGCTCTCTTGCGGCTTCCCACCCCAAGACGTACAACTTTTAGGGCTTCTAGGAGCTTTCAAAGGGCTAGGCGAATGTTAGAATAGTTGTAGAGGAAGTGGAGGAGAAAGGAAGGAAAAGGAAGGTGAGAGAGGATAGTCAAAGGAGTGAAAAGGGTGGAGTTTGGGGCCTACTTGTAGGCTCAAAAAAAGCTTACGTGCAAGAGTACTAGCCTCTGCCAAGCCAAACCACTGACAAGCCCACGCGATGGGTCAGCGAGGGAGAGGTGAACCGAACCCCACGCGATGGGTCAGGCGTTGGGCTCAAGGGCAATTTTGGGCCACCTTTACGCAAGCCAAAATGTGGAAAAACCTTATTTGGGAGCAAGGGCACTACCAGGATGCCTTTACATCCAAAGTAGATGAAAAAAATAACTAAGGCGCCACCACAAGAGTGTTGTGATGGCTCCTTGCACTGGACGCAGTTTACGCGCAACGTTGGTTTTCATTCTATGGCAGTCGGGGTGACCTTAAGAATCACACTGCAGGTCCCATAGGGGTTATGAATGACCGAAAGGGTTCTATACACAGAACGAAGCAATCTAGATATATGAGGAACTTGGTCTTAACATATAACTATGACTAGATAAGAATCCAAAACAAAAGAAGCAATAACCACTATAGCTACGTACTATCTCGCTAGGTGTGTGTAGCCTAGGGGAAGCTAGAGCCTTGGCTCATAAAGCGCGCACACACACACACACACACACAGATAATACACGACAAAAATGGTCAGACAAAGCTATGCGTCTGGGTCAAAACCATCAGGAAAACGGGTTGGGCTTTGCAACCTTCCCTACTTAAGAAAATTTTCTCCCGAAATTTACCTAAGGAGGTACAAATGCAACAACTAAGAGTTATAATCATATTAAATCGAGGGTGGTTAAACATACATGTTGCAAAGAGCTCTCATAACATACTGCTATTGATACACATTGCTCATGAACATACTACTACCTACTGCTACCGGTACATGCCTCTAAATGTATGAATGACATTTTTAAACATATATCAAGCATGTTCCCACATGTGTTACTAGAGCGCTTAATGATGCTCACCTTCTCTATGGGAAGGATGAATGTAGTCTAAGGTGTGCTCAAGGGAAGGGTAATCTAATGGAATCCATGGCGTATACCTCAAGCAAGGAGGTGGTCTAGAGGTCAATTTGATCTTGCGACGTATCTAATTGTGCAAAGGAATATCCTATAACAACGGTATTATGACTAGCCTTAGAAATTGGAGTATAGTAACAATGTAATCCACATGATGTACTAAGGGAACTAAAGGCGCCCATCCCAGGTGGTTGCCTAAAAGATATGGTCGCAATGACTTCACTTGTAGTTTGTATACAAGGAAAATGTGGTATATTTAGGAAGGTCAAGGTAGTGTCCACTTCGAAGTGTCATTATTGTTGTTTACTGTGGATCTGTTCATCATCCCCAAAAACTACAACGTAAGCATTCCAAAGGATGGCTGCTAGAGCTCTAGGGTAATTAGTAAGCAATACACAAGTGCCTCTTGATTGAGTACCAGTTACGCACATTCTAGTGGATGGGGAACACCCCATCCCAAAGAAACTCCATCACATATTAGGCAAACAGGAACCCATAGCAAGTTGTGATAAGTATCACATCCCTTACCTTGTGTTTTGCAACCGGTCTTCTCGTAATAATTATAGTACTCTATCTCGAAACACTTAGCTACTACAACTATGGTAGACTCACAAACAAGGCTATAAAATGGTCATAGGTAGGCTATCTACATCATGAAGGTGCAGATCATAAAACTACATGATAGCACACATTGCATCTCTAATGTCGGGGTGCCTGCCTAAATACTAATGTGGGTGCTCCGGATATTACACTTATTATGACAGCAATGGTGTTATTTGGATGGCGGTCGAGCTACTCCGTCGGTGGTATAGCTACTCAATTCCACCGTCGGGAAGAAGTCGGAAGTCTAAAGGGGATGTGAAGGAGAAAAAAGATGAGAGACAGAGAGGGGAAAGAGAGAAGTAGACATAAACAAGAGAGAAGAGAAGAGAGTGGAACATGGGGGTCTATTTTTTTTTTCTATCATTCTCTATGGGTTGGCATTTCAATAGGATCTTATCATCATCTGGTTTGTCTGTAACACAACTCAAAGTATGATTGAACCTTTTCATTGTAAGGATTTTTATTAGCCTACTTCATACACTTATCATGATTTGCACTAAATCAGGATGATCTCAACTATATGAAACAGATTCCATCCATGATCATGCCCAAGGGTCTGCATCAAAGTAGATAATGGGATCACACCAACAAGGAAAACACACAAGGAGTAAAAATATACCCGCCATATCGACTATAAATCACCTCATGGGTGTACCATGTTGTAACATGCCAATTCGGCTTGGGGGTTGACCAAACCCCAATGCTATAAGTTGGAATGTTATTCGTTGGGCTACTAATTCAAACTATATTGTTGAAGCTGATTCTCACCCTCAAGAAGGCTTAAGATGGTAACCCTATAAGCTATTACATGATGCATGCTGATCATTCATACTATTGGAAGGAATTTTAACTTAAAGGCTTCGAACATGAGCACACCGAGTGATGAAGGAGGTAGCTTCTCTCCTCCAACTAAGTGGGTGACTTAAGAAATGTGTACTACTATGAATGCCTAACCAATACATGATTCATTTCTACTCTTAGTTCAACCTTTGAATTAGGTAACTTATTACGTAATGTTAGGCACACTCAGATAGAGTTACAGGGGTTATGGTTACCTCATATATTATGTACACACACTACAAATAATTACTAACACATGGCATTGTTCAAGTTCAAGGGCATCATACTAGAACACTTGGTCTTGGTGTGGATTCTTCACGTGGCTTGACCCATAAGCTCGTCTAATCCTCTCTGCTTCAATACGCACACAGAGTTGCAACTAAATAAGTTTAGCGTACCATGAGTGCTCCAACATCATTTCTGAAACTCTAGGGCTTAAGCAAAACTCTGAAAATGATCGCTAGTTACTAGTCCAGAGTTAACTAATCTACATGCAAGGTTAGTTAAATAAAATAGTAAAATGCAAAGCACACCTAGCTAAATAATCAGGGATATCATTCAACATTCTACAATCCAAATCTACAAACACACTTAATGGATCAACTTCAATTACATTACTTAAACTATAGCCAAACATATCCTTAACAATTGCATCACAATGACTCGCACCACCACCATGAGCCACACGATCCTTCCCGTAACATCGGTCATCGCTAAGGAAACACACCTACATATATATAAGAAAATTGTTAGTAATTAAACAAGCTTGATTACTAGTCTAAAAATAACTATTGATACATCAAACTGGTAAATGAATCATATTATACCCATGAATAAAAAACAATAACATTAGAATACTCACAAAACAATAGATAGAGGATGAGAGGCACGCTAAGAACTCTTGCACAATTAAATGCAACGACACGCTAAGCATGATAATGGATTATGATGAACCAACACGCTAAGTATGGTAATGCAATGTGATGAACTGGCATGGAAACTCGTTTATACAATGGAGTGAAATGAGCCATTACACTAAGCATGTCAAGGTCACACAAAGAGTCGGCATGCTAAGTATGGCAAAAGAGATAGTCTGACATGCTTAGAATCGACAACACACAAGTAAACATTGAAACCTTCATATTAGTTTATAATAGGTATAAGTATGGGTCTTATAATATCTTTTTGAAGCTCATGTTCAAAGAAAAGCAAAAAGGGATGTCATCTTTGAAATATTATTAAGCTACAGAAAGGTCCACTAGAAATGCCCGGTGTTAGTTGAATTATAATAAAATGCAACTACTACTGTCATAGCATCTAAACCGGATGCAATTCACGCTCAAGTAGCCAAGTTGAAGGTAAATTAGAAGAGTCTTACAGACTTGGATGAGCCGAGCTCTTTATCCTAACTAGACAACCTCACTTAGTGTGACCTAGTGAGTGAAAAAAAAGCCGTAATCATTTATTTAAGAAGACACGTAAAATGAGGCAAAGCCTCCTCACAAGCACACACACAAAAAAACATAATTAGCTTAATTATCTAACTTATTTATTGGTTAAGCCACATTAAATAACTTTAATTATAATTTAGGGTCGCCGATATAATTAGTGAATAAACACTACTTACATAACCTAATTAACTGAACGGGCTTAATCGAGAATATTTTGGATGGACCAAATTATATCTGAATGGACTGAAATTTGGAATGGTCGGCTCAACACCCTAGGGTCAGACACAAAAATTTCCGTGTGCCAATCCATAGGTTAACATGACAAACTAGACCCATTGAAGTAGGGCCAAGTTACTGGGAACGATGTTCATAGACTTGAGTACTCCAAATAGGCCTAGGTAAAATGGAAAAGTTATTTAACATTGTGGGATTTGATACTTTATAGTTTCAGATCAAAATTCTAAGTACTTAGGCCTAAGTGGGTTTGGAAATGAGGGGCATGACCTAGAATATTTCTTGAACTAGCTGGACCTTCATGGCTTGGAGAATTTCTACATAAAAATATGGTTAACCAATGGATAACAGAGTATAGGATGATGAAATACAAATAAAAACTACGGTTTTAGTAAAATTAACGTAAAAAACTAGGGTTTAGGGGTTTTGTAACTAGAGCTAGGGAACTTGGGTTTAACCATGTATTCTCATTTACTTCAGAAAACCCAATTAATTAACTACCTTCATGATTTTTAACTAAGTCAAAGCTTATCTAGTTTTAATTTGACACTTATTATGTCCTTATGCAATGTTTACATATTTCATTGTCTTTTAACAAACTCAAAAGGGAGCACAATTGCAGAGCATGACATATCACCACAATCACACAGCTTGCAGTGTCTGGTTTTCGGGTTTTTGTTCAAGTCATTACTAACATTTTATTAGGCTGGTAATTTAACATTAGATATAAGACCCTAGAATCATGCAAAATATTGCAACAAAATAACAGCTACAACTGGGTGTAAAACTTGAGGAAACAGGCCATTAAGTCATTGTAACCGTAAAAGCTATCACATTTCATCAAGTTTAGCATTCACACCTGCTCATAGAAGATACATCACATGAATTAGTCTCAATAAAACTTGTATATATATTCAGTAGGAGAAATATGAGACAAGAATCATGTAAAATGGACTCCTACAACATGAGATACATCACATCTACCGAAATAGTGCATAATACAAAACCCTTAGATATTATTAAAAACATAACCATTTTTATACACATTCAATTAATCTCGTTCTAAGCTTAATGCACTCCTAACATAACGATCTACATGACTAACATTCTATAAAAATATGAACACATGATCATGGAAGCAATATAGACCAAGAAAGCATAACTAAGGAGGGAAAGGTGCCAACTTTACCTGAAAAGGAACTAGAAAGACGTCTCTTGGGGCTCCCTACCCCAAGAACTTTAATTCCTGGGCTTCTAGCAACTTGGAGAGGGCTAGGTTAATGTTAGGAGGGCTATGGAGGAAGTGGAGGAGGAAGGGAGGAAGAAGATGGTCAGAGAGGAGAGCTGAAGGAGTGAAAAGGGTGGAGTTTGGGGCCTATTGTAGGCTGAAAATAACTCTAGTGAAATGGCCCTAGCCTCTCCCAAGAAGGATTATAAAAAAGCCCCTGGATCACATGTTGTTCAATGGTTAACCAAACTTCATGCAATGGGTCATGCACAGGGTGCAAGGGCATTACTAACCGCCTTTGTGCTATCAAAAAATGTGGTACAACCCCGATTGGGGTGCAAGGGCGTTAATGGGGGTGCCTTTATGTGAAAGGCGTTAGCACAAGGGCACTGCGAGGATTCCTCTTCACTAGGCGCAGTTTATGTGCAGTTAGGGTTTTCACCCTAGGGTGGAATGGTAGCCTCATGGACCGTACTGTGGATCCACCAAAAGGGTTCCACACATACAACAACGCAAACTAGACATTCGAGGGACTCAGTCCAAATATTTAACTACGACTCGATAAGAATCAAAAACAAAAGAAGCACTAACCACTATAGCTATGCACTATCTTGCTAGGTCTATCAAATACTAGAAAAACTAGAGTTTCGGCTTATCAGGCACACATACAAACACATAAAAATATAGTGGCACAAATATGAGATCCGCGTGAAAACCAAACTGCCACTAAAACTGTCGGGTGAATGACCCAGATGTTACAAATAGTCTACTTAAGGGCGTGACGCCTTCATCATTTACTTGCACTATTCTCATGTGATGATAATATTTTAGAAAGGAAATATGCTTATATAAAAAATCAAAGTAGTTGGATAGTTAGGTGTTGGGGTAATTTTGTTAAATAATAAAAATATATAAAATCACGCGATATAAATAGATGGACACAGATTTAGCCTCTCCTTATATATTTCTAGAGCCGTTATTAAGCAACAACATGAAATAAAGTTAGGAATTGACTCTAATTAACGTTCCTTGATTTGGATCACAAATTTGTGTTTGTTAATATTATCCCTAGGTGTCATAGTCTTCTAAATGAAATCTTTTGGATCATGAGAAAGAGTAGAAATTATGTTAAAAAGTTGTAATGAATGGAGGGGTACATGTACTAGTTGGGCAGGAGAAGAAAACAATAAATAATAGTTGCTGCTCTTTTTTATTCTTCATCTTTTCATCTTAAATTTGACAGGAAAACTGAGAAGGTACATCTTTTCTCTTCAATTGTGTCAACTTTGACGTTGCATTCAATCTCAAGTGGAGCTATTATTTTGGTGGACTGCTCTTTTTTAAAATTATTGTTTCTTATGCATGGTGTTGTTTCTCACAAATTATGATTTGTCCAGTTGATTCTCCCCTAATTTAGTTGCGGTCAATGATGCAGGGTTGTAATTGTGGGGAAAAGATTAGAACTCAAACATGGAAAGTAATTCATAAAAAGGAATCAAAAGTTCTATAAATTGAAGAACAAAAAAATATTAAAGGTTTCAGAGAATTCTTAATTCCTTTAGACTTAATTTGTGTTAGACTAAAAAAACCTTAACATATGTAAATTCTAAAAATACACCCAAATTCAACTTGTGATAAAAGGGACAAAAAAATGGAATAAAATGTCTACATGTTGTGGAAGCGTTTAGCATCGTTCACTGAACACGCAGAAGATATTCGTTTGTTCATTCTGAAGCATATGTGGAAGCATGACTTTGACGATGAAATTGTTGCTATTGTAATAAGAAACTGTTGGAAGGAGTTTCAAGGTACACACTATGATCACAATAGTTACATTCTTCGGAGGCAAACCAAAAATAACAACCTGAGAATGGACTAACTGCGAAATGTACTACAAGAATTAGATGCTAAAGCTGAGTCATTAGATAGCCCAAATATCGGGAGGATGTAATCTCATGATTCCTACGAGGGTGTTGAAGACTGGACTCATAGGTTGGTTTTGGGGAATTAAATGAAGGAAAATATTTTGGTGAGCTTGACAAACCGAAAACTTCTACAAGTGTGTTTATGAAGCCTGCTTATCTAAAGCCTAGTCACACTCAGAATTGATGAGTCTTGCATATAGAGGTGAGCAAACTTAAGAGAGTCTTGAGCCTACTGTGCAAAAGATCACATAGGAATAATTCTGCCTTAACGTGCATATCTGAAAGATTAGGACTCTTATCATGTAAAGAAGGATAAATATCTTGAAACCTTGATGATACCAAAGGTTGTTTTCCAAGTTGACAATACTCTTCTTCCTTTTCTTCTTGTTGGGTTTATCCCACATCAGTTGTAGAAGGTGTTGGTGAATTGTATCTAGGATAATGTGAAAGCCTTATTCCTTAAGTTAATTCTGCCTTATTGCTTGTGACACCTATTGCAAGTTATTTTTGGGGACCTGAAGGGCCTAACAGTGGTATAAGTGCCCATTGGTACTTAACAAGTGGTATTAGAGCCAAAGTTGCGATCTTGAGAGATATGGAGTTTGCTTACGCCGATTGTGGACGTTTAATCAGAGCCAAAGTTGTGATCTTGAGAGATTTGGTATTTTCTTACACTGATTGTGGATGTTTTCTTTATGGGTTTTACCTAATGATTTAAGCGGAGTTTGGCACGTGGGTGTCGTCTGATGAAAAGTGAGATTGTTAGACGATGATTGTTTGCGGGTTGCTTGTCAGACGATGATTGTTTCGGGGTCGCTAGAGTTGTGGGTGCCGTAAGATGATAAAAATGTAGATTGCCAGATGATGATTATTTTGGATGTGCTCGATGTGTAAAGGACAGTTGTTGGGTTTATTCCACATCGGTCGTAGAAGGTGTTACGATGATTATTTCGGATGTGCCCTATGTGTGAACGATAGTTGTTGGGTTTATTCCACATCGGTTGTAGAAGGTGTTGGTGAATTATATATAGGCTAATGGGAAAGCCTTATTCGTTAAGCTTACTTTTAGATTAAGAGAGGTCCATGACACTTAAAAATGGAGATTGCCAGATGATGATTGTTTTGGAGGCGCTCGATGTGTAAAGGAGAGTTGTTGGACTTATCCCACATCGGTCGTAGAAGGTGTTGATGAGTTGCATATAGGCTAATGGGAAAGCCTTATTCCTTAAGTTAACTTTTGGATTAAGAGAGGCCCGTGACACCTGTTGCAAGTCACTTTTGGGTGTTTCGGGGTCGATGATTGTTTCGGGGTCGCCGGAGTTGTGGGTGCCATTTGATGAAAAAAATAGAGATTGTTAGAAGATGATTGTTTTGGAGGCACCCGATTTGTGATGGGGAGTTGTTAGGTTTATCCCACATCAGTCGTAGAAGGTGTTGGTGAGTTGTATATCGGTTGATGAGAAAACCTTATTCCCTAAGTTAACTTTTGGATTAAGAGAGGACCGTGACACCTATTGTAAGATACATTTGCGGGCCTGAATGCATAACACTGGTATAAGAGCCCAGAGGTACCTAACACTTTTGACTATGAGAAAATTCAAAAAGATCATATTAATGCTCTTCTATTGGAGAATCAAACCCATTAGGGCTTGCTTAAAATGGAAACGGTTGGGATCAACAGACTACCACGATTTCAAATTCAAATGGAAACTTGCCAGTATTCATCATCCGAAGCCAGCTTAGTGAAGGAAGTAGATCACATCTTAAAAGGGTTTATAGATGACAAGGAAATTGAAGGCTTTATTCAGCTAGAGATGCATAGGATCCATTCGAAAAGATGACTGGCGAGGTCGCAAGTGGTGTGGATCTTTTCAAAGTTGAGGCTGTTCATAAGCTAGATATGTTTGATCTTGTTTGCAAGAAAGCTATTATTGGGAACGCTATTAGTAGGAATGCTGCTATGAGATCCTAGTTAGGGTCAAATTTTTACGTGATTATTTATTAAATTAAATAAAATAACTGAAATGGTTAAACCAAATACATAATTAAATGAGAAGTTATTCAAGTTAATATTTAATATTCATTAAGGAATAATATATTTAATTATGAAAGATAACAAATATAATTTAAGAAAATTCTCATACGTTGGAGATTTGTACAGATCTCAGGCGTCATCTTTAAAGTTTTTTACCTCTTTGAATATGCGTTAAAAAATTATAAAATTTATTTATAAGAAACTAAACTTCCTAAAGAATCTAACAACAAAAGAATTAGGTAAAATAGAGTTCTAAAGAGTGAGATATAACCATTTCAAGTTGATTCTATGACCAAATTATTAGATATTGACATGGGGTGGTCAAATTACATTTTTATAAGTGTATACACTAGAGGAAATTTGATTAAATGTTAATGAAGTATGAATTAAATTGATTCTAGTTTGAATTTAATTTTGGCAGTGCCATGGTGATATAAAGTAGCACCACAATGCTGCATGTTTGCGTTGTGTGACAATGACAACGCCATGACGGTGAAAGCTGGGAGGCTCAGCGCTATGACCTTCGTAACTTGTGTGAAATTTAGCTATCCCAGCCATGGTGGTGGAAGCTGTGGGTTTCAGTGTCACAGCCCTCATGTGTGTGAAGTTGTTCGACAATAGCACCGCCACGCTCTGATCCAGAGCCACGATACTGGCCCAAACATTTTAATTTCTTGTTTAAATTAATGGTTTTGCTTAATAATAATTATAATTATGTATATTTCGTTATTTTCTATTATTTATTGATGATTAATGATCTATAAAACATGTTCGATTAATGATAATGTGTGTGCATACATATTATGATATGGTGTTACATATAATAAACCAGATATACATATTAATATACAATTTGGGTTTTTATGAAATATCTCACAAAGTAGTTCGAGAGAATAACTGAGACTTCATAAATTAAGATAAAATTTTGATAGTTTTTGTATATAGTTTTCATGCCATAGTGTCATTTTTTCTAACAACATGTTCGTTTCGAGTTACGAGCAAAGTGTTACTATACTAAACTAAGTGTCCCGTAAATTAATTTTCTATTAATTTTTAATCATTTTAAAATATAATATAAGCTCGGAATAATCTAAGCCCCATGAACCGAACCAAAATCCCATTGCCATGCAAAGTGTTTAAGAAAAAGAATAGTCCAATATCAGAGTCATCCGGTTGTCTGTACTTTACCCATCTTTTCATGCTCATACCTGTGGAGGCAATTTCGCGTTAGTGATAAAAACACTAAGTTATATAATTATAAGAAAAATTAATATATTCCACAATATCATTAATTTGACTTTTAGTGATTATGAGCCTATCCTGAGCTCTTAATATACTGTGAGGGTGGCCACCTGTTACAGCCCTGATTCATGGGCGTCACCGGGAGCTAGGATTTGGATGTTGTTCCTAAAATTCCCAGCGTACATGAGGGGTAGTAATGGCTATCCGAGTGGTGGAAACAACATACCAAGGCTAACCCATGTTTAATTGCAGGTTGCCAATCCTTGGTGCATGGTGCTGTCGAGATGACCGAGATCGCAGGTGAGCAAAGTTCCGGAAGACAGCATGTTCCGGCGCATGGAGCGGTATTTGGTGTACCGATCATGTTGCTGGACTCGACCGATGTTTGGAGCGCTATAGAATTCTAG
>JAVDBV010048617.1:0-18175 GCA_032619315.1 Piper longum | reverse complement strand
ACGAGTCCTAAACGGACCTGGTAGAAGCTCCAAGCGTGCCATCGCGCCTAGGCGGGGAGCTCCTACTCCGTACCTACACATCAGAACAAAATACTAATGCCCACTAACTATATGATGCATAACCTCAACATGATCATTACACACAATGCAATCAAACATCCATAACAATCAAATAATCATAATGTAGAATAATTCTAACTATCCTATTCGTACCAATTTTATTATGTATTTATAATTTACATCATGGTCACTTATCATGCTCAGCTAAATTTACTTCGTTAGATCACTTAATCTTCATTCACAATTCCCTAAACTCTGTTATTTATCATCTCATTCGTAACTAGAACTTAATCACATTAACATCAATTAATAAATCCTATCATACTGTGCCAACACTCATCAATTATAATCAATCAAATTAGGAAAAGAGGTAATTATACCTCATGTTGTCGGTAATCAGCGATGGCAAGGGTTTCTGCGTATGTACATCTCGAACCTCGAATTCGGCGCTCCATGACGTCCGAAGTTCGACCGGGTGAACTCCGTGGAAGATCCAATGAATTCTAGCGAATTCCAAAAATTCTAATTTTTTTGGCGATTTCCGGCGATTTTTTGGCGGATTTCCATAGTTTTCCGGCATCTTTCTGACGGTTTTCTGGCGAGAGTCGCCGGTAGCGTCTACTGGTCGGATTGGGGCCGTATAGGGTATCATCTGAACCGTCTCGACGAGCCCGATGTATCTGTGGTGTCAACGTGGCCGACGGAGGCGGTGGCTCGCTGGAAAATGTCAAAAATAGTCGCGGTGATGGGTGGCTAAATTTGGCCGGTTTGGGCTGCGATCGGCGGCGCTCTCGTCGGGGAAGGTGGCTGGGGGGTCGACGACGACGAGGCCACCACTGGATGGCGATGGCAACGATCGCCGGCGTCGGAATTGGCAATGCGAACGCTCGTGGGCGCGGCGATCCCTGGCGTCGCGGCGGCGTACAATGGCCTGGGTCGGTCGGGGCGGCATGTCGTCGGCGTGGTGGGGCGAAACGGCGCCGGTCGGCGGTCGGGCGGCACCGACAGCGACGGCGGTAGCCACAAATGGGGGGCAACACTAGGGTTTGGAAGGAGAAAGCGTCTGGGGGGGGAAAGAGAGCACTGTGGCAACTTCATAAATATTACTTGACTCGACTCTGTCTCGAGTCAAAATAATTATTTACTCGAAATAAATTCTAAAAAAAATCCAAAAAAATCCCATAAAATAAAACAAACACATAAAATCAAAATGACATGCTCTATAACTGTCAACCCACCCAAACTACCCGCAACGCATCCTAACGCGGTAAACGGCCTAAAACTATTTCTACGATCACAAAATGAAGAATCTAAAATCATCAAGTGTATACTCTCATATATTCTGATAACCTATTTTCTGCTCATTCATGACATTATCATCACATACTCGGGTACACATGACCCCTTCTACCTCATATAAGCGACCGACATCGGCTCAATACACGTGTTCTGAAATATACTCAACTCAAACCGATGGCTGAACCGATCGGCTAACGACTATAAAACCGTGACTCGAATCACGGGTTTTACAACAACCGCCCAACCGCCATACCCTAATCGAGCTCGACCTCGAGCTCAATTTTTTATTTTATACGGGCTTGGGTGAGTTTGGCTTTTTGTTTTTAAAGTGGCCCGACTCAAAGCTCGAAATTAAAAAATTCGACTTGAACTGAATAAAACTCGAACCGATGAAAATTATAAACAAGTGGGTCATGAATTTTGAAAAACTCACTCGACCCGTAAACACCCCCAGTGCCAGGGAAAAAAAAAGAAGCTCTAGCCCACCCGGACCGCCCGTGAAAGCAGGGGATCTCGGTACTAAAACCAGCTTCGAAGAAGCCTAGGGCACGCACCGTTTTTGGTCTTTGGGGGTTCGAAGAGAGCGAAGCGGCGATGGCTGATCAAGATGGGAGGTACGACGACAATGGCCACGCCCCCGACGACGACTTCCGTCCTTCTTTCCCTTCGAGGCGCGAGAGCAACGGCGCCGATGACGACGGCCACTACGATTCCAAATCCCAGGTATATCATATCACGTTCATCTCGTTTGTTGCAGTTGCTGTTTTTTTTGTTTCGTTTTAGTATTTGAAGATCGAAAGATGCTGCGTTGGTTTGATTTCTCTGTCTGTGTGCTTGGTGGGTTGTTGCGTGTTCGTGCCTTTGCAAGCGGCAGTCGATGGTTATTGGTTGCGTACGTGATAGGGTTGTGCCGTTAAATCATCGTTTATCGTGGATGTTTGTTACTTCTAAATTATCTGCCCTCATCTTATATGCCTGTTTGAATACTACAAGAGCAAACTGTTTGAGCTGCTGGAATTTAGAGTTGCATTTAGTTTTCCCTTTGTTGGGTTAAGGTCCTTTTGTTGTTATCTCTTCCTCGTGGAATGGTATAAACTTTACTTTTAGGAAGCTGTTTCCTTTTACTCGCTGCTTTCTCCTTGTAATCTATCTGCCCAGAAAGTATTGAATCGGGGTTACAGATCCTTTGCTTCCACTTCATCCTGTTGTAGACCATATCAGTGCTTAGTTTAGGCCAACCTCCTGCCCCCTTTAATACTACTATATGATAAATTTGTGCATGTCCAACCAACGTAATCAGGATTCTTGCATTTTCTCTACGATTGGTATGACCTCTAACTGTACATGTATGGTGTTATTGGGGATTCGATTTTTATGGTGACTTCCATTTTGTCAATATGGCTATGTTTAGTACCACAACATTCTGTCCCATAAAGCAACGCTGGAAGGATATCAATCCTATAGAATTTATCATTCAATGATGATGGTATTTGTTTATCACAAAGTACCTCGATGCAGCTCTCCATTTTAACCATACAATCGCAATCCTATGCGTGACATCCTCATCAATATCCCCATTTGCATTTATAATAGAACCATGATATTTAAAGTTCCTTTTTTGTGATAACTTGTGATTCTCTAAATAAATGAAAGATATTTAAAGTACTTTTTGCATCCATCTTACTGTTTTTTGTGACTAATTTTGCTTATTTGCATAGGAATCTAGTTCTGGTTATAATTGGTTGTGGGTTGTGCTTATGGTTTGTGTGTAAAACTTGCTTGATGCAGCATAGTTCCCGTGAACGTGAAAGGGAATCCAAAAACAGAGATAGAAACAGGGACAAAGATAGAGAGAAGGATCGTGACAAGGACAGAGAGCGCGATAGGGGAAGAGAAAGAACTAGGGACAGGGAAAGGGACCGTGATCGCCATCACAGAGATCGGAGTGACAGAAGAGAACACAGTCGAGAAAGAGATGATTATGATCGTCATCGAAGTAGCCGGGATCGTGACAGGTGAGAAATTGAGCCAGTGCAGTTTTCTGTCTTTGTATAATTAAAAAATCTCAATCTGTGCAAAAAAAAAAAAAAAGAAGAATGAATTCAAGCTACTTGTCTAATTTCACATCATGTTGAGCTAAGTTGTTAGCATGTTATCTGTCTTATTACCATGGACACTTTTATTGATCTCCCTCCTATTTATGTCACTAATCTTTAATGGATTCCTTCTGTGGAAAGACCTGGGATGGTCCTGTACATAATTTCATTGTTTTAATTTTTTCTGCACTTTTGTATTTGACAGTCTATCTTTTTTCTCTACGGTTGTCTGTCAATGTTTGTTAGCTTGTCCAAATGGGTAGCTTTTGTTGGCGTATCGTGGCTTTATGTTTTAAATGATAAATAATTTTTTGACATAAAGAAACATCGTTGTGTGGAGAAACTTCAGACTTGTAAAGTTGGTTCTTTCTAGTTTTTCTTAAAATGATAATAAGAGAAAAAAATATATTAATATTTACCTACTAGCTTAAACCTTTTCCATGTTAATGCTGGGCGTTTTTAAGATGTGATGGGTTGAGTATCTGCTATAATGCGCATTATTTATTTCAAAGTTAACATTTTTTTTTGTCGGTGTAAATTGGCTTCTAGCATTTCCTTGTGTTATATCATATGTGTAATATATAATGATTTCATTTGATTTTTATGGAAGCAATTTCTGTGTTTCAATTTACATTGTTTTACTTTTTGACTTATAGGCACAGGGACTCGGATAATGATAGAGATCGGGAAGGGCGACACAGACACAGGTCCCGATCTCGTTCAAAGCATAGGTCCAAATCCCGTTCGCGCTCTAGATCAAAAAGGTAAATCACCAAAAAAAACAATTTATTTTTTATTTTTTGTTTTTAGTGGAATGCTATTTGCATGAAAGCTTCATAATATGAAAGAATCTACACATTTTGTTTTTATTGTCTTTGTTCTTAAATCTGCACTTACTGATTTCATTGCATTAATAGCTCATTCTTTGGAACCTTTTTTTTTTTTGGTAATGATTGTTTAGTTTTTTGGAAAAACGACAGCTGAAGCATTTGTTAGGAGCGATTGGTTTTTATGGACGTTTATCCACCTAAATCTAATTTGAACACTATATATGCATTTATCCTTCAAGGTTGTTTTTTTGTCTGTAGGACATGACATTGAACAGTGTGGACATTATTTTTGCACAAAAAATGCTCATTTTGTTAAGGGTTTTGTTGTGTATTTTTTTGTTTATGTACTTTACTGTTTCCTTATTGTGTTTCCATGGAGATATCATCTTCATTTAGACGATTGGGTACTTTATTATAGGATTGTAAGGTAACTTGTGTCAAAGTAATTGATTACTCATTATTCCTTTTGTATCTGTTATGTGCGAGCTTGTATAGAAGTAGATGATTACTCATTATTCCTTCTATATCTGCCGTGTGCATAATTGCATATCATTACTCTATTCACAACAGTACTTACAGTTTTTTGTTTTATGTTTGTTTCCTGTTTGTCTTTTGTCTATGCTTGCAGTTTCAAGTATATGTTACTTCTATTAGCTAACCCACGGGTAGAGATTCTTCAAATGCGTATCTCTTTCTTAAATCTACTCTTGATACTACTTCTGCAGATTTATATATGTTTTGGTCTTTGCATGTAATTTTGTTTGGTGTGTCTGTTGCAGCAAAAGAATAAGTGGTTTTGATATGGCTCCTCCAGCAGCTGCATTGATGCCAGGAGCAACTGCTACAGGTAACCTTTTTTTTTACACTTTGTCATTCTTTAGTCATATATTTCATGTCACACAACTTGTCTAGCAAAGTTTCTGTCAGAACAGATGGTATCCCAAGGGTAAGATGTAGTTTGGCGATAATCTACTATAATGTCCTGTTGGCATTATACCTTTCATCTTTTTGGTCTATAATTCCGTAACTGAAAGCCGTTTTTGTTGTTTCTTGTCTGTTTGTTTGTTTGTTTCTTTGTCTTTATGTCGTTGTAAGAAGGCAATTTTGGGCATCTTGTCCCACTATGCTGCTAATGGGCGTGAGCCGACTGTAGCTTTTGTGTTCGAGGAGTCATTGCACTGATGGATCTTGTTCGTCTGCAACTGCCATCTATTGCCTTCTTTGGTAGTCTTACTGATATTTTCTAGAATAGTGTATGCCTTTTATCTACTAGATCATACCCTTGTACTGACACTAAGGTGCGATCATTGTTGTTGGTGACATGAGGTCAAAGCTTATGGGTGTAGGGTTGCAAATTACATGCTAGTAAAGCTTTCCCTTTGGCTAGATGTTATTAATTAGTCTTTTGCAGGTCAAATAACTGGGGCGGCACCAGCCATTCCTGGGATATTCCCAAATATGTTTCCAATGGCAACTGGACAGGTGATTATGAGTTATCAATTTAAGTTTCTTATCTGAATTTGTTTAGCTGAGTTTATTTTAACCATTGTGGCAGTTTGGTGCCATTCCTGTAATGCCGGTTCAAGCAATGACGCAACAGGTATATGGATTTCTATTTGAGCGTAGTCTTTAATCACTTTGTTTGTTTTTTAAATATAGTTTTTTAAAGAAGTGACAAATCTGAACTAATTCTTTTATTTCAACAGGCTACTCGGCATGCACGACGAGTGTATGTTGGTGGGCTTTCTCCTACAGCCAATGAGCAGGTTCACAATTTCGTGTTTTAAAAATTGTGATGTTGCTTAATGTTTTAGAACTTTATAGATGATAATTAATGTGTTTTCTTTTTGTGCAGTCTGTTGCTATTTTTTTCAGTCAGGTTATGGCTGCTATAGGCGGAAACACTGCTGGTCCAGGTGAATTGTTTTGTAAAAATTGAGTTTCTAAGAGAATGCTTACTTTCCAAATCCCTATCTAACTTGATAAGAATGTTTGTGGCTTGCAGGTGATGCTGTCGTCAATGTTTACATAAATCATGAAAAAAAATTCGCATTTGTGGAGATGAGGTCAGTTGAAGAGGCAAGTAATGCAATGGCCTTGGATGGGATCATCTTTGAGGTTTGTTTTATACGTAGTTCCCCACTCGAAGATCATTTTTATAATTGTTTGTTTACTTGGTTTATTATTATGCATAAAATGGCTCTGATTTTTTTATTTTTAATGCAATGTATTATTTAGGGAGCACCAGTAAAGGTGAGGAGACCTAGTGATTACAATCCATCTCTTGCAGCTGCACTTGGCCCTAGCCAACCTAATCCAAACCTAAATTTGGGTGCGGTTGGCCTTACACCTGGATCTGCTGGTGGGCTTGAAGGACCTGACCGTGTATTTGTGGGGGGACTTCCCTACTACTTCACCGAAGCTCAGATAAGAGAGCTGCTCGAGTCTTTTGGTCCTCTTAGGGGTTTTGATCTGGTTAAGGACCGAGAAACTGGAAATTCCAAGGGCTATGCATTTTGTGTTTACCAAGATCTCTCAGTTACTGACATTGCCTGTGCTGCCCTGAATGGGATTAAGATGGGGGATAAAACTCTCACCGTGCGTCGTGCAAATCAAGGTGCTGTCCAGCCGAAGCCAGAACAAGAGAATGTTCTGTTTCAGGCTCAACAGCAAGTGGCTTTTCAGGTAATATCTAGCCTTTTGCATTTGTAAATTGCTTTCTTTGTCAACAGAGGAACTTATTTGTGAGTCGTTTGGATCTCAATCTGATCTAAGTTTTCCTAGACGGTTATTACCAGATCATATTTAGGTGTATATGAATTTCTTACACTTGCCTCTTTCCATTCTCGCAGCAAAGGCTTGTGTTACAGGCAGGAGCTTTACCTACAAAAGTTGTAAGCTTGACTCAAGTTGTGAGTGCTGATGAATTGAGGGATGATGAAGAATATGAAGATATAGTGGAGGATATGAGAAGTGAAGGTGGAAAATATGGTGAGTATTATAGAAAGAAACCTACAAGCCATGTTTTGCTTTATATAACTGTTTGTATGGTACCATTCTAGGCTTTGATGTTGCCTTATTAGCTTGACTGCTTATGACATTATGCATAGGCCCTGATATGAGAAGTGAAGGGGGAAATATGGTGACCATTTGTGTTGGCTGTTTTTGCAATGATTTTTGTGGCTGCCCTGCTTGTTATATGATTGTTTTGTATGGTACAGATCTATGCTTTGATGTTGCTTATTAGCTTGAGTGCTAATGATGTATGCTTAGGCCCTGATGCAGGGGTGGCCATTGTGTCGGCTGTTTTTGCATTGACTTTCTGTGGCTGCCCTGCCCTGCTTCTTATGTTATTTTGTTGGGCCCGTGCTAGGAATTTTTTCATAAAAAATATTTTTTTAAAATTGTGCTTTTGAATTCATGAATTAAGTATTATTTTACAGAATAACATCTTTTGCAAACGCTCCAAATGTTTGGTATTTTTCTTTGAACAATCCTGCATTGGAAAAGTCATGCATTGGAAACTCTGTTGAAGTTTTTTATGCTTATTGTCATTTACTTGTTGGTTGTAAAAAATCTGTAAAGAGTTGATTGAAGAAATGAAATTTCGATCTATTTGCTGCAGGGACCTTAGTGAATGTTGTAATTCCTCGGCCAAGCCCTAGCGGTGAACCCATTCCTGGCGTTGGCAAGGTTTGTAGTTCATTGTACTTTGAATATGCTTGTTAATTATAATATGATAATGTTCTCTCGCACGGGTGCCCTCATGTCTATGAGGATGTTTCTATATTCACCATATAAAACATTTTGGGTCTTTGACTGATTCTCAATCCAATACTCCACAGGTTTTCCTGGAATATGCAGACACAGATGGTGCTGCCAAAGCTCGTGCTGGATTGCACGGTAGGAAGTTTGGAGGGAATCAAGTGGTAGCAGTTTTCTATCCGGAGAGCAAATTTTTACTGGGAGATTACAGTGATTAGCTGGGTTGGAATTTCATTCCACCTTAAAATGATATGTGGTCTTACTATCCTAGAAACTACGTTTGTGGACGTAAACTTGAAATATCTGAAACATTACGTAACGAACAAGAACAATTTTAAGAACAGTTTTTTGACGTTGGTATTGGTATTGGTATTGGTATTGTATTGGTATTGTGTCTGAATCGGGTTAAGTACTTGAAATAATGGTTGTATTATGTTTGTGCTGGGAAAAGGTAAGTTATTTAGTGGGGCTGCGCAAAATGTATTAACGGCACTGGATATATATTATGTTTATGGATAATTGCCGATTAATTAATGTTGGTAGGGTTCAATCATTTTTATCTGCCTGTGATCAAACTTCATTTGCGAAGCTTCTAATGCCATTATTTGTAGCTCTTGAACTCTTTCAAGAGTTGTCTCATTCAAAAAAATTATAGCCGCATGGTTTAAAATTCTAAATGGATAAACTAAATTTACTTTTGAACTGATATTCTTGTACAGGTTCGATGTGAAGAAATTGTAATATTAAATTTGACGTGTAAGAGCTTGCTATTTCAATTTCTATGCCGCTGATGTCTAAGCTTAATCAATATCTATGCGACTGATAGCTGATGTTGATTTGATTTTGTGATAGGTCTTAGATCGCTCATCGGTCGATATTTTAGTATGTTTATGAGTTTTTGACTATGAACATGATTAAGAGAGATAAGACGTATATAACTCTCATCTTACTCTTGAATCAGGTGTTTATTGTTTACTTCTTTTGTGATAGTTGTCGTCAGTTTAATAAGAATTTATTCTTGGTGTTCCATCTAATCACCCAAGGAAGACTAAGTCACCACTCAAATATTAATTAAAAGTGAGATTAATTAATCTTAATAATCCTCAATTCTTCTAGTTAACTGTACAACTTTTACCAGGTAGGTCAGAGATTCTTCTAAATCATCCTTATTATTCAAATATAAGCACAGAGTAATGAGCTTAAATCTTCTCAAACAAAATAGGGGCGCCAAACTGTGGCTGCAATGTGATGAACTGAATTGGGGCATGGACATAAGACGGCGACACCTTAAGAGCAAAGCATCGGAGAACCATGGCTACGATGATCCTCGCCTCCACTGCTGCCAAGTGCTGGCCGACACATATCCTCGGCCCAAGGCCGAAGGGGAAGAAGGCAGCCAAATGCTTCCTTGGTTCAGAAAACCTCATGGGGTTGAACTCCTCAGCATCCTCGCCCCATAACTCGCAGTCATGGTGGACAGCAAGCATTGCCAGGTAAAGCTGTGTCCCCGCCGGCAGCTTGAACGCCCCCAGTTGAACGTCCTTCGACGTCTCCCTCATCAACATCACCGCTGGTGCGTAAAGACGGAGCGTTTCATCCAGTATCATTCCCACCTTGTAAATGGTTCATTGCCATATTATGTAAATATTTGTATATACACTCAATATTGTGTCATCTGATATAGATAATGTGAGCATTTTCTTAGTAAAGAAATTCAATCCTTATTATCCGAGGAAAGAAATTAGCATACCAGTTTTAGTTGGTTGAGATGATCGGAGGTAAGCGTGCCATGAGGGCCAAGGACAAGGAGCACTTCTTGGCGAGCTCTGTCCTGCCAGTCTTGGTGCAAGGCCAGTAGCAACAATGCCCATGTAAGGAGGTTGGCGGTCGTCTCCTTTCCAGCGAAGTAGAACGTTTTGCATTCTCCGACGATTTCCTCCATGCTAATCCGATCGTCTTCTCTCTGATTCTTGTTTGCGGATATCATCTGCCCCAGCAAGTTCCCGGAGCTATCACTTTCATCCCAATTGATTTCTATCAGCTTCCTCAGTAGGCCGTTGATCTCCTTCTCCAATCTCCTCCTCCTCATGTTCTTCTTAGTAGGCAAGAATCTGTAAACAAGTAGCGATCAACAAAAGAGTCGGCACCCAAGTGAGAATATAAACAATTGGCAATTGGATAAGTATTTATCGCCTAAAAGATTCAATCACCTTTACTATTTATCACATAATGCAGAGCAATTCAATTGCACGCAAAATTTTAAATGACGAAGAATTTTCTCTATCATGCTCATTTCGAGTAGCTATTTTAATTCCATATACAAAATTGGGATTTACAATCTTAAGTAAAATTACTTCATAGATAAATATAATTTATAATTTTATTTTTCATAAAATATATTAAATATATAAGGAGAATCATTTAAAATTTTCATATAATTTTACATTTTTTTTGGAGCTAACCATACGAGACCTGAGTGAAAACTGGGTACCTGAAGCCGGGGATGTAGACTGAGCGGAGGGCCTGAGAGACGAGGCTCATTTGCTGCTCTTGGAGTCGGAAAACTCGCCGGCTGTCGTCGTAGCAGCTGCCGAAGGCCGTCCGGGAAATGATATCGGCGGTGAGGGCGTGGAGCTCGCCGTGGACGTCCATCTCGAATGGCTCCGGCCCCTCCCATTTTTCCTCCCAAGCTTGCAACATCCTTTCTGTGCACCCTACTGCCACTGGTATCCAATCCTACGAACGCAACCATTTACAGTTATTTTATCAAATTCTGATATCTAAGAATTTGTGTTATAAATTCTGATATCTTCAAAACAAAACAAAAAAAAATCCTCATATTTATAGGAGAACAATTAATCTAAACATCTTTTCGATTAGCTAAAGAAATCATATGATTTCCAATAGTTAAGAAGTCACTATTTCATTTGGGCTTTTAGATTATTATCTCATGAACTATATATAGGTTTTTTGCACCTCAAATATTTTCATTTCATGTTATCCAAAATTCTTTCTATCAAGCAATAAACATATCTGACCTCACTCGTACGTAAACTTATTTAATTTGTTGAATATAGGCGACGTATATTTCAACCCCCCACCAACCGTTGACTTACTGCGCCGTTCCAAACTCACCTTGACTCGCTCCGAGCTAAACGCCGAGTTGGCGATCCGACGGTGGCGAGCCCACTTCTCCCCGGTCAGCGCCACCAGCCCGCCGCCGAGAAGCTGGCCGGAAAGTGGGCTCTGGCTTTTCCGGCCGTAGGCGCCGCCGCGGTTGACCAGCACCTCCTTGATCAAGTCCGGGCTGGATATGGCGACCCGCGGCGTGGAGCCGAACCAGTAGACGAAGGAGCGGCCGTACTGGGCAGACCAGCGGTGGTAGTGGGGGATCACCCGGTGGAGGATGCGGTGGTTGAAGTCCATGGGCTTGGACTGTGCGCCGGCGATGAGATTGCGGATGTCGCCGGAGTTACCGACGATGGGACGGCGAGGTGGGCCTCGGAGGCCCTGGCGGCTGAAGTGGGAATGGAGCTGCCATGGGAGTAAGATGCATGAGTGGATGGATTTAGAAGAAGGAAAAGGAGAGGAAGAGTGAGGACGAGAAAGAGAAGAAGCATTGTGTATTTAGAGGAGAGATTAGATTGATTATCTGCTACTGAACACCTTATATACTAAACTGCTGTTGAAGGATGAATCATGCTATACCCGCTACCTACGTGCTATACCTGCTACTCACGTTCTGCGTTACGTTATAAAATAAAAATATTAATTATAATACAAAGACTAGGAAAAAAACGTGGGTAAAAATATCGAGTAGTATTTTTTTATTTTTAATATCTCATAAACATGCCCAAAAATATGTTTCAACATCTTATAGACGTATAAAAGTACAAATCTCCAAGCGTGGAAACAAGTCAGGTAAGTGTTGGTAGGTTGGTATTTTTGAAGTGTTTATATGTAACCGACACAAGCAAAAATAGTTAGTATATATTTAGCGCGGGAACAGGATGTATAGGCGAAAAAAAATGACAAGACTAACATTAGGACAATTTATTTTCTGTTGCAGTAGTAAATTCTTAACTTAACCCCACAAGTTTCAGTACCCAGGTAATGTCTAATGCCTAACTGCTTGAACTCGCATCGATTGGAAGTTAGCAGTTCGCTTAAGAATGCCTTCGTGACGAGAGAAACTTTAGCCTCTTTTGCTATTTGTAATAAGTGATTTTACGGTAACAGACAGCTTAAAAGACACTCGAAGCATCAAAAAATAAAAAGAACACAATAAGTTCTTCAATAAATCACATAAACACGACCAATCTCTGGCTTTTCTGGTCATAAAAAGGTTAGCATTGGCATGCAGAAAGGCACGCATTATAGAACACAAATCATACGTCCCCTAACTCTTCCTCTATAATTCTACAACAATGTATGGAAGGAGCCAGCTCCGGTTCCTCCAAGGAAACATCACATGCTTTACAAGGCCAAAGAAAGATATGCCACAATAAAACAAGGGCAAGGGCAAGACTTCAATTAGTACCTAATGACGAGATTACAAACAGTATTCAAACTGGGATCAGTAGCAAGTTTTCCGTTTACTTTAATGAATCTTCCTCCACGTCGCGCCAGTCAATCTTTAGATGTCAAATCCACACCCCTCTGTTTCAGTTGTCCCTGCTTTCCAAAATATCACGCTGCTGTCATCGTAACTTGGAACATTTCATGACTAGATAAAATCTAACAGTAAAACTTCAGACCACCACATCTACCGGAGGGAGATTCGTTTAAGAAAATCTCCCCAATACTATTGCAAGCACATAGCTTTGCACATCTGATTTTTTTTTTTTTAAAGAGCTCTTTAAAGATTATCCCTAAATGATGCCTTCAATAGTAGCACATCATGTGTGCCATAGGCTCTTCCTAACCCAAATGGATGACAACAACACGAGAAGGCAAACCAACAAGCACAAATCAGCACGCAGGCTGAATCATTTCTGAAGTGATTAAGGATACCAAAAATACAAAAATGAAAGAAACGAGTTGGGGAAAATAGAATTTCACAATACAGCGGCCAAAGACTCAAACGTAAATGGTAATTAAAAGAGATAATATGCATGCACTAACCATAATTGAATCATTTTCAGACTCAAGCTTTTTGCATTTTTCAGCAAGGCATTGCAACTCAGCTCGCAGAGTCTGGTTTTCATTGCTCAATGCATCTGCTTTGGCAGCTAATTCTTCAAACTCGGCCTAAGCAAAATCAAAAAGTTAAAACAATTAAAATATGATAGCCAAATTACCCTTCTTACTTTTAAAAGTAAAATTATGCTTCTGCCGATACACACCATAAGTCTATTATCGTAAACGTAGCATGCCTATGAGGTGCAAAGAGTAGAAACGCCCCACAGGGCACCCAGCTTAAAGCTTCCAGGGGGTTGGCTATCAACTTGAAGAAATGTGGCATGTCTATTTAGTCTTGATCAGTCAATCTATCTCTTTCACCAACTGTCATTTAGTTGTGGCCTTATAACCATAATTCAAAATGATATGAGAGAGGAGGGTCTTTCATATTCAATCAATTTGACCCAAAAGTGATATCGGTAGCCAACGAGGTCTTCAAATCTAATGACCAACATTAAAACCCTTGGGTGATGCTGAACAGACATTAAAAGTGGTGGATCCATTCCCTTATTTTTCTTAGTAATATATGTCCTTCATAACAAAACAATTTATAGACTCATGAGATGTACTACATATGCAAACAACAAAATAAAGGACTTCCTCTATAAATGATAAATAAATTAAAAAAATAAGATAAAACTGTTAATAAAAAGCCTTAAAAAAGTAAAAATAAAAAAAAATCTAAAATGTTTCCTGAACTAGGAGGTCAAAGTTTTCCATACTGAAATTTGCAAATATCAATCTTAGATTTTAACAAGTTGAAGAGAGGCACAAATCCAAAGACTCCAAAATTCACAAACCCTTTTTTTTGGCATCCCTCCAATCCTTCATGATCTCACTTCTGTTCACTAAAGTCATTAGTTCATATTGTACATTACACATAAGCCATTACGAGGTGTGTACAAAGAAAACATATTTTCCAAATTATAAATTTCCAATTTAATTAAACTAACTATTAAAATCGGAGTTCAAACTTAGCTTTATGACCTTTCAAATTTTTAAAGAAAATCAAGTATTACCTTCACAGAGTGTTACAGAAACTAAATTGGCAAGGAAAAAACCCAAACAAATAAAATAAAATAAAAAAGAAAAGAAAAAGAACAGAATGGGGGAAAAAAAGAAAAGAAAAGAAAGACAAGGTAACTGTGACAAGGGCAAAAAAACCCTTCAAACAAAGACATAATCCCAATTAAAAGATTTTTTTATAGGTTTGTTCTTGAAAAGCGTGGAACTACAAGGTACCACACCCTTCATTCGAAGAAAGCTTGAATGACTTCTTGACAATGTGAAGGATATTATAAAAGAAAGACATTGCACAGGAGAAAATGTTCATAACATATGAACAAGTGAAAAGTAGACTGTTAAGATGTTGACCTATGTGAAAAAAGGTCTTAAGCAAGTAACTACAAATGTATCCACCAAACAACAGCCAAGTATCAATAGAATTATCAATACTAGAACGACCATAAAGCACATTATGAGAACTCTAAAACAAAAAAAAAATCAATTATATAGAGATACCTGCTTCCTTAATCGTGACCTCCTAGCAGATTCACGATTTGACTGTTTTCTCCTTTGTCTTTTCAGTTCACGCTCATCCTGTGAATACCAATTCATCAGTGGTACGATTTTCCATATTGGCAAATTAGATGTCTACATATCTATTGTGCCCTAAGAATCCTATGATGGAAGAAAAGGATAATAGATGCTTCTTCTAATAGGTAAGATATAATCCACCAAATGGGTAAAAAAATCCATGTTACTCACACTAATCCACATTTGATCAGATCCTGGTGAGACGGTTGCTGGCCGTCCCTTCATGGGTACTCCAGCAGCAGGGGCTGGACTCCATAGATCCATTCCAATTTTCAAATTTGTAGCAGGTGCAGCAACCTTGCCTGGCGCTGAAACTGGGAGTTTAGCTGGCCTTGTTGCAAAAGATGAATCACCAGCTCCGCCAGAATGTTGAGCATTTGCCCCTGACACAGTCATCAAGTAATTTAAAAATAAACAAATTTCATACCTTCACAGTATTAG
The DNA here is from genome assembly GCA_032619315.1 of Piper longum. Taxonomy (NCBI): domain Eukaryota; kingdom Viridiplantae; phylum Streptophyta; class Magnoliopsida; order Piperales; family Piperaceae; genus Piper; species Piper longum. The sequence goes on along the minus strand of JAVDBV010048617.1, from coordinate 2,907 downwards.
GCATTTAAATTATGACGAATACCATCAGCAAGCATCTGATCAAAACTTTTCTTTTTGTTTGCCGTATCCTGGACAAAGAAGGGGCACAAAATAAGAAGCCATTTAACACAAAGAATTCAAAACCTGCATTTATCAATCATTATCAATATTTTCCACATCTTCTACGTTTATATCAATGCAAAATGATATATATTTATGTAAATTCACCCAGTTCATAATTGATATAACAAAACAGGATACCTGTTGGTTACCATTCTCATCACTAGCAACCGATGAGCCCTCACTTCCACTATCACCACTAATTATGTCATAAATGATTCAGTAAGAATTTTATGAGTGATACACAATAGAATAAAAAAATATTTAAATAATCCAATATTGTTTTGCATCAGAGAAATGCCACCTTTGTGAGGCACCATCGCTAGTGGATCCAGATATTGCTTTTCCACCTTCCCCAGATTTTCCACTTGCTAGTCCTGAATGCCCCTCCGATTTCTTTGCAGAACCCCGCTCTTTGCCATTTGACTTTCTCTCATTTTCTTTACCCGGTAATGCAGTACCTTGAACCTGTATTCAGACTCCAAATAGTCATGATTTGAACTTGCCTTAAACAAAGTTAAGGTGAGATGAAATCAGGTTCACTTACTGCAGCCATGGATGGATGGGCATAAAGGCCTCCATGAGGGTAGATAGGAGGATATGGCAGAGGCGTGCCATATGGTGGCATTAAATGCTGAAACGAGCAGAAATAAACAAATCAGTCTAATATCCTTTCACATAAGGCACCATTAGCGTTACACAACTGTAAGGTAAGCCTCTTAAGACTGCTAACCTGGCCTGCCCACATGTAGGGATGTGGTGTTGGTGAAGAAACAGTGGGAGGATAAAAGGCTGGCGATGGAGCAGCTCCAGGACCATAATATGCCTATCGAAGGTCTATTAATACACTTTCTGTAACATTTCAAATATCTATAAGACTAATGTCATAACTATAACTATCATCATCATCACCCTCTTGCTCCCAACTATAACTATCACTTTTCAAAATAATTAAAAAGAAAATTTTAAACCAAAGCTTATGACAAGAAATCATGAAGGATATAAAGCAATGGAATCAATTGACCAATTTAAAACCAGGATACTTTATTTCATGTACTCCCCGTACCTCAGAAGCATCAGGAAGAATATCAAGCAATTATGTGATATACTTGTTCCACATAAATGATCTTACAAAAATAACAAACCCATTCCAATGTACTATCTTAAGTGCAAGTATGGATAATACATAATTGAAAACTTTTAAGAAGAACAACAGAGATCTTCGTGACAAACCGGTATAGGGGTTGGCCACTCAAGATATGAAGGAGTGGTGGATGCTTCCTACAAAACCGAAAAAACTTAATCAACATTAAAAAGGTAGAGAATATGTTTGCTCTTATAATGAAGGAAAAATAAATAAGTAAAAATCTCCAAGCATTTACGTTTACATGTATTGCATGCATTTGTGTGTGTGCGTGCGAAGTAATGAACAATTGCGTACAAGGGTATGGGCAATTCATTTGCGTAAATAATATTAGAGAGAGAAAAGGACCTGAGCTGGCGTGGTCTGTTTGCTAGTCTTGCCAGGCGTACTATCATCTTTAGATCCCATACAGCTTATATGAAGACTAAAAGAGACCTACTTAGGAGAAAAAAAATGCAAGGAAAATGCACCAGTAATCGCAATATATGCCCATACATAAAGCAATATCCAGAGATTCCAGACTCCATAAAAAATACAAAAGGAAATTACAGAAGCTACACAGTGGAAGAAAGTCTTCAAATTTAAGCACCAGAAACTACTTCCATTGACAGCCCAACTGGAAACCAGTCAAGAAGACGGTAGACTCAATGAACGAGAAAGATTGTACAATCAACCAATTTTAGAGTACAAGAGCCTACAAACTATCAAACGCTCCATCAAGAAGAGGGCGATCTCTAGAGAGACAACCAAAAGCCTAAATATTGCACGTTGTGAATTAGAAAGATAAACCACATCAGGACTCCATTTACCAGCCAAATAATAGGAAGGCGTAAATATTATAGCAACAGGCACCAGCTAAATGCACACATTGAAAGAGCCAAGCGAGCTGATAGTGACGACACAACATCCAGAAGCACACGGATCAACCAAGTCACCACCATCAATACAACAGATGTCTAGATCACAGCAAACCAACTTCATCCGAAGTGCGATCAATCCTCTCGTCCAAAACACCCAACCCCCCAAACAACAAATAAAAAACGAGCCCAAGATTCCAATTCCACTACACCACACCCTACAACCTCCAATTGTAGCTGAAACCCCATCCAACCACATAAGTAAAACACCAAAAAGTTCCATTCTTTACCACGAAAATAAACTCAAAATGGAGAAAAAAAACAAGCCTACAATTCCAATTCCACAACACCACACCTTGCCAAAAAGTTTTTTTTTTTAAATAATTGTAGCTGAAACCCATCCAATCCCATCACCAACCAATCACCTCAAACCACCAAAAAGCTCCAATCATTTAATCATGAAAAGAAAAAACGCTCAACAGGGAGAAAAAAAAAATCAAAAGAGCCTACACCCCCAATTCCACCACGCCACACTCTCCAAGCTGATACCCCATCCAGCCCCATCACCAACCAATCACCCCAAAACACCAAAAAGCTCCAATCTTTACTCCGACCAAAAGCTAGAAAACCACATCACCAACCAATTCCCCAGAAAACCCCCAAAAGCTAGCAACTTTGGCCACCAAAAGAGCTCAAGAAAAGGGAGGGAAACCGAGAGCGAAGGAAGGCGCACCTGTTTTTTTTTAAAAAAAACTTGCCAACGGAGAGAGAGAGAGAGACAAAGATTGGGGGGGATGTGTGGGGCGG